>KK114647.1:711386-736829 GCA_000611955.2 Stegodyphus mimosarum
CAGCAAAATCAAAGAGGAAGAAATGAGTTTGGTAGATAACCGGTGCTGGAGAGGTTAACACTAAGCCGAATGTCAGCAAAACTGATCTTTTTAAAGAGAAAATAGATAGCTGTGCATTTGGAAAGAATAGCGCAAATTAAAAAGATTCGGAGAATTTTAAGTGTTTTTTAATGTACCACGCAATCGTTATTCAACAATTAAAATTTGTATTTTAAATTGCTAAAGTGAGTTTTTATAAGTTGCTACTCTTTGTAGATTTACGATAAATATAGATAGTTTGGAAATACTTTTAAAAAAATCGCGAAAACCACCATCTTGTACCCGATAAGTAACTTGCCTTTCATCTGTCAAAAATCCCCAAATTGACCCAAGGTTTTTGTGTTAATACGCCAACACCAATAATTCTAAAGAAATTTCACTGACTTATGCTGTTAAAGGGTTGGTATTTAAACGTAATTTATTAAGCTGCGGATCTTAAGGTCATGAAATTTAAAGCTTTAAAATAAAAGTTTAATCGAGATGTGTATGCGTTATAGCGTTGACTTAAAGGTTTGGATCAAAAGCCGCATGCAGCTCATACAAGGCAATTATTTCTGATTTTGTATACTAGTAATTAAGACTCGTTAGCAACTTGGTTATGTCTGAATAAAAATATCAGCAACTCGAATTCCTAATTTTCTTGTCCTTCAGTAAACCGAAAGATGCAGTAGAGAGAAAAGTTTAAGCTAACTCTGAAGTTCTTAACTAAAATGAGGGGCTGAAAAAGAAAACCATTTTAAAGAATAATTAAAGTTTGATAACATTTTTGCAAACTACTTTTTTAAAAATTGAACTAAGATAACCATATTTTAATAAATATTCTGTTAAACTCTTGAATGCCTTAATTTCTGCATTTAACTTACTTGAATAACGCAAAGCACATGGATAACATATCTAAGAAAAAAGATTTTCTTGGCAGACCGATGTTTGGTTTATCTGGTTATGGCAAAGGGCTCTGTGGCAAAGAACGCTGGGGTTACCTGCTTAAGTTCAAAGATGCCATCGTGGGTCTTTAAGGGATACCAACTGGTGTAGACGTCACACAAGAAATGCACGAAAACGCCCATGTAGCCAGCTTATTCGCCTGGTATCGAACAGAGGTCTGAACTACCAGTTTTAGTTTTCAGCGATTTTGCCGCTGGTGGACATTTTACAAGTTGCATATACAAAACTGAATAAAAGTATCAGACAGAAGTGCAAAAGCTGCTGTTTAAATAACAAACGAAACTCAGTAGTAGCAAAAGAAAAACATACATAAATACAAGTAACTTAAGGAGTCGCCCATGTAAGTAAAGCATAAGCAGTTTGATGATTTTATTGGAAAGCGTAGACTGCAAGAATTGTATCAATATATTAAACAAGACAAGATTGCGCACGATTCTGCTTATTTAGAACAAAAAATAGCACAAATGATATCAATTGGCAATCAAAACACGCATACGGTGGGTCACATTTGTTTTTGGACTTGACTTTATTTACAAATATCAGTTATAAATTGTAGCGAAATGGCTCACGTATACTACTGATCTTTTAAAACCTGCTTGCTCTGAAATAAAATTATTCAAAATGTTTTTGAATAAACTACTTTTTTACTGAAAAGTTCTCAAAATGAACTTCCGCAAGTATTCCGGTATTTTGGGCAAACAGTTTATATTTAATAAAAGCATGTAAACAAGGGGACTTCTAGTACTTCGTTGCGCAGCTTTAGCTATAATTACTCTTTTTCATTCATTCTGACACATTTTACCATCTTTACATGCAAGTGTGTTCCATGCCTCTAATGCTTAACTTTGGTAGAAACTTCATTTTTCATTATTTTCTTGAACTCTTTACATGTTTGATAATATTTAGGTCAGATAAATATGGAAAAATATCGGTAACTTTAGGACAGCTGTATAATAACCACAAAACATTTTAAGGCTGTATATTCTGAATCGTTATCCTTATACAACTTTAATATATTTTGAATTCCAAGTCGCCTTGCAGATGCTTTCAGGTTTTCATTAAAAATGCACTAATCCGCGTTATCTTCTATAAAAATTGAGCATACCAGAGGTGACGAAAACGTCCCTAAATTACCATGCCTCTGCCCTAGTTATGCCACACTAGTAGGTTCTTAGATTTAATTTTTCATAAAGCTTTGGCAACACAGTAATTCGTTCATCAGACCTAAAGATATTAAATTTAGATTCCTCTGCAAATACAGTATTGTTTCAATAAGTTAAACCTCTGCCTACTATGGATTTTTGCAAACGTCAAGCGTATTTTTCTTTTCATGTTCACAAAGAATTTCCTTCTTGCTGACAGCTAATTGTAGCCATGTGCTATAATAACTCTTCTGGCAGTTTCGTGGTTAACTTATCGCTAGTAGATATAAATCCGTTGTAAATTTTACAGTGCTGATGTTCGAATGTTCTGCGATTTTTCATTTCTTTCTTAGATTCCTCAGTATTAGCTTGGAATGTAATCCAGACAGTGTTCCAAGCAGTTTCCATCGATTTAATATATTAAAAGGTAGTTAAATGCTCTACAAGGATTTAAATATTTTTCCCATCTTTGAATGATCGATAACCAAATTTATAACAGAAAGTGTCAACTTTTAGCGTCTTACCACGTTCACTTCAGCTAAAGAACCGTTAATATATTTCCGCCAAGAATAATTTTCAAATGTAGGCGATAATTTTTGTGATGTATTTTCATTTGAAAATTACAAGAAACGGCTTCCAAAACATCAACAGAACTTTCGAGTGTCCGAATCATGAGAGATAGCGATTAACAGTTGGACAAATTTTATTTCAGAAAATCTCAATATTCTTGTAATAAGCAAGGCTGAAAATAGAAAAAAATTAGAGTGTTTCAATATTTAGTGCAAAATTATGTAAATCAGTTTGGAAAAGACAAGTATCCGAAAACATGCGAGCCACTGCACTCAATATTTAGCAATGCAGCTCTGAGAATTTTCGAAGTTTCTGAAAACATTTGGCTATGATTTTTGAAAACAAAGAAACAATGTACCTAAATAACTGCAGATAAATACAATTTAAAATTAGCTGCTTTCTCCGACTTAGATTTGTTCGCATTTCTCCAAATCATTCTGGAGATCAATTTTGGCAGAACGTTTTCCGAATTAAAGGTATTTTTTAAAGGAATCTGGAATGATGGAAGCTCATGCATTGCAGGAATACAGTTTAAACGCTGAATATTAAGGCCAATATAGAAATTTTCTAAATGAAACGGTAAAACAAATCGAAAAGAAAAATTCATTAGCAAAAGGAGTTTGTATTGTTTTACGATAAAGTGAGATATTCGGCTTTCAAAAATACCTTTTGCACCATTGTTCGCGAGTTCTCGTACACCACGTTTAAAGTAAGATACTGGTACAAACAGTTCATGATAAAGTTGCGTTCCTTCTACTTCTGGCTCAAAACTTTTCCTACTCGTATCTACTGTTCTGCATCAATGATTTGAGTTCTGTTTTTATCAACAATTCAGCTTATTACTATCGTTAGAGGTAATAAAGGAACTGGTTAATTCATTTGCGTTATACAGAGATGAAACATAGGCACATACTAAACTTGAAGTGAAACATTTCGGAGTTTGTTTACTATAAAAATGAAGTGTGTCGTACTCGATTCGAATGAGGGCAAAAATCGGTAATAAGAACCGACCAAATGTGAAATTTGTAATTCTGTTTAAACCTTCAGCTATAGCTTCTTTTACCCTTGCAACTCACAGCTGCAAGTACTACGGCTTTCGGAACCATAGCATTGCACATTTTATTACGCCAGTCTAAATCTCATTTTTGGATAAAGTTCTTTCGGATCCATTTCGTATAGTAAGCATTTTCGTTTACAAAGTAGTAAACGTTATATACTTAGGTCATGTGTCTGCTAAATCCTAAATTAAATCCATGTTCATAAATAGCCACAGGTACTCATTCGAAATCAGTCCCTTCCCACCTATACCGATATAAAGAACTCATTTTGAACTCTGCGCTCATCAACATGTCGGATCTTGTACATGCTGTGTGGTACTGAGGAGACAAACCACGCATATTATACAAACTCATTATGGCAATGCAGAACTAACAAAGATTGCTTTGATTATGGCAAAGAACGCATTAGCTAGGTTACCAGCCTAAGTGCAAGGGCGCCATAGTGGGTCTTTGGGGAAGACTGACTCCTTTCCTCATTAACATGAGAAAATCCACGAAAACTGCCATGCAGCCAGCCCGTTCGACCAGGTCGAACTAGCACTCTTCAGTGACTTTACCGCTCGGCCGCTGATGAGGGCCCTACTAAAAACAGACTTTGGCGACCATTTGCTTAAGATGAGGGATAGTTTGGTGAAGAATTACAGAAAATGGTTTGCTTTTATTTTTACACGTGCTGAAAGCTTAAAAACCTCATGAATCTCGTTCAGGTACTAAAACAAGCTAGGAAAAACTAGGATTACGATTTAGCCACTGGCGGTCTTCTGTCATGGCTTGGTCCACCAGCGGACGAGAGGTAAAAAATCGCTGAACGCTGGTAGTTCACACCTGGGTTCGATACTAGGTGAACAGGCTGGCTGCATGGGCGTTTACGTAATTTCACCCCATATGTAATGTGGATATGAGCAAGTTCTCCTATAATGTCTTCTGCGAAGGTACCCCTCGCCTTGGGCTGATAGCCGTAGAGTAATTAAGTAAACAAGACTACCACTTAAGGATTACATAATACTTAGCTTGCTTTCTAATATCAGGTATTTAAGCTTTAGAAGTTTATATAGAGCTATTCCTCCGATTCGACTAAATGTTATCCATTTAAAAGGAAGAAGAAAAATCTTAATGCATAAAGTTTGAAAAGCTATGCCAAAGTGTCTCTTTAGTATAGTCACGCATATTGAACCATAAATATTTTCACTCACATGGGGCCTCAGCCGTAAAGTCGCTGAATACTGGCAGTTCAGAGCCGAGTTTGATTCTAGGCGAACTGAATGGTTGTACTGGCCTTTTTCATGTTTTTTTCAATGTGTACGTGGATATGAGCCAGTTTCTCACACAGAGCAGCTCACGAAGGCATCCCTGCCCTCAGGTAGGTAGCCCTAGTGCACTTTACCTTTAATCAACTAAACGAACCTATCAGGGCCTGATTTACGCAAAGGAAAGCGTAGCACAGGACGCAAACCTCCATTTTCAAGAGTTTCTATATAAATACTGTAGAAATTTTGCTATAATTTTAAAACCTTGAATTAAAATTAAGAACAGGGACAAAATTGTAAACTTTGTATTTTGGTTTTTCATGCCTTCTTCAGACCCACTAAGGCCATTTTCTCGCATTCTCAATGACTAAACTTTACTCTCATCTTCATAATTTTAAAGCAAGGATGGCAAGTTCCTTTCTAAATGGGAAAAATCAAAGATTTCTTCGATGGAAAAAATCTGGCTTAATTTTACATTTTATTCATATACTAGACTAAGCAGAAATTAAATCATTGAATTAAATAGTTTCTTTGTAATTTACAGTTCAACTGAGAAAATAACACCCTCACTTAAAACAAAAACCTAGTTTATGTAAAAAAATAGGATGCACGAAAACAAAGCCTGAACAATATTTGTGCTCAATTTTAAATGTAGGATTATTAAGTTATTCCATAACACAAGTTCATAATTTGCATCAGTTGTATCTACTAAGTTAACTTATAAGGGTTTAACCCCTTGGCCTCCAATTCTGTAAATCGGCTCCTTGTTTCAATAAAAGACATGCTAGGGAAAATTAGAAGAGTAAGTCAAACATTCAATTAGCTTAGTGTCTGAAAATATCCAGTTATTGAATAAATAAAATGTTATCCATTGTCCATTAATAATTCCAAATTTTCCGTTACTGAACTTGCAACCGTTTTGTTGATTTCATAGAAGCGTTTGTCATTAAATTTCAAATCGGCTCTTGGAAATTTTCGTAGGAACAAAAATTGATGAGTCTATGGGTGCTAATTGGCCGATTAATTACGGGAGTATTATCTGAAGGAATAATGTCAAAGCAGGCGAAAGCTATCTGTATGGAGGACGGAGAAAAACTGGCTCATATTCACGTTACACATAGGGAAAATCATGAGAACTCGCGTGCAGTCACCCTGTTCGCCGTAATTCTAATCACAGGTCGAACTACCAGTGTTCAGCGATATAACCTAGTGTTTGCTGCTGGGCCTCATCTGCTATAGAAGGGATGATCGTGTATATTTTAAGGGAACCCGGCTCGTAGTCACGTTACATCTGGAAAGAGAAACTACCCTCCCTCCCAAATGTAAGTAGCCAGCTTCCCAGGAACCAAACGAAGGACAAATTACCAGCGTTTAGGGCATTACCATTCAGAAATCTAACGTTTCAAGGATTAGAACCGTAATCAAAATAATGACGGAAAAGTATGACCAAATAAAAATCTCAAGTATAAAATAACTCTGGTATGGAATGCTAACCCTCAAAACATATGCAACAATTTTTCTATATTAGTAGGATAGAAACTAAACTTCCTTTAGAACTTTCCTTCCAATTTATCACTATTTAGTCAGGAGTTTAAGACAAGGAATGCTTTCAGGATGCCTTCCTAAGAAAAAGGCATTGCTTCCCCCACCACCGACCTGAATCGAGCCCGAGATGAGCCATCAATATTCCATAACTTTGGCTACTTCGCCATCTATAAACCAGTGTTTAAGAATGAGTACACGCCATTTTTTAAGCAAAATAAACCGAATTGGTTAGTATAAACTTAGTATAACTAAGCTTTGGAATAAAGTTGTTATAACTTCGCTGTAAAACTCTGCAACAAAATTTCACTACCAAATTACCATCGTACGCAACCTTAATTTTAAATCAAAGAGTGAAATGATAAATTTCAGATTAAATCTTGATAATCAGGTAATTTCAAATAGCTTAAAAATTTCATATTCAGCTAATATTAAAAAAGCATAGTTACATAATTACGCATTTAGTTATCAGATATTAAATTCTAGAATTACCCGATTGTACACTGAAAGATTAATACCCCAGGAAGTCCAAACAAAAAACAGTTAATTAGTAACAATTCGATGAAAGTGTAGCAGACAAATTTCTGCTGGAATGTAGGTCGCATTGTTAAAGGAAGAAATTTCTTACCGTATGCTGCTATTAGACGTAAAACCAAACTCAGAACTTCAGAAGGGACTAGCTACGTCTTCAAGGCCTGGAGAAGCACATATATCCAAAAACAATTGGCACATTTAGAGATGACTAACCCTTTCTTCATAAAATAACGGTAAACGAACGGACAGCAGCTTCACAGGTGGCAGAACCTGAATACCTTTGAACGAAGTAGAAGCGAAAGCGAGCGGGTGCTACTTGGCGTGACGTCAAAAAACGGGTCACGTGTCCGAGGTGTATTCGCTCTCGGAATCTAGTTTTTGTTTGATGCCAGCGGCAATACAATAGGTATTAGAATATCTGCATAGCTGACTGTTACATCAGTGGGAGTCAGGAATTTAAGATTACATAGATCTATTAATTTGATACTATTGTTATTCCGAGTTAATCCTTTAATACCGAACTGTAGTTTTGCTCTGTCTACGAGACTGCCAAAATTAGCTGCTCATGTTTTAAGTCTAAAAAGAACCCGTTCTTCAGATTTCTTACATTTTGATTGTTCTTTCATTTCTGCATTTCAGACATTAATCCGTAACTAGTGAGGTAATTTTGCAACGTTCTTGGCTGCAATCTAAGGCCCTGGCCTTCCCAGTTACACGAATAATGAGTTTCAAAAATTTTAAATTCAATAATGTGCTACGATCTTTCGTCAAGTTTATGAAATCAGATGACAAAAATACAAGAATTTTGCTTCTGAAGAGATTTCTCAAAACTAGATCCCATAGTTACGGGATACGTATCGGTTATACGACGTGACATAGTTTAAATTCACACGAGATTAGTCAAGATATTACATGTAAGACAATATTATGAAGTTTTGAATTAAATTAAAACTCGCAGGAAGAGAAAGATTTATGGTATTAGAATTTTAAAATACTACGCAGATTTTTAACTTTTTCCCGCGTCCGTAATTCAAAACTAAATATTCCCCATTAATCCTCACTTTTGCTAGGATATGAAGCGCTCGGAACTTTTATAATAAAATAAATGTGATGTTCAACTGAAATGCAAAGAAAATTCACAAAATAAAAAATTGCGAGTTTTGTTCGAAATTGTTCCAAAAATTCGAAATGCACAGCAATATTTGATATTTTAGTAGCGTTAGTATAGCTTAAAAGAGTTTATAGAATCTATAGAATAATCAAGTTTTGTATAGTTGATTCATTAATTATACTACCAACGCAGCTCAGTTAACGTAAAAAGACAAACTTGTTCATATTTCAGTCATAGATGAAACCATGGGATCTCAAAACCAATCCTGCATTTAAAAACAGAAATGTGAAAGTTCTATAAAATAAGAGCTACGATACCGATTAAGCCATCACCTAAATTATACCAGAATGGTTAATTTCCTTAACTATTAAATTCCCAGCTTCTAATTTTGAAAAAATCGGGTAACGTAACTTAAGAGATTACTCTTATTTTAAAGAGCTGAACTGCAGCTATGTTAATTAGCTTTCAAATTTGCCTCCAAATCAGTTGAGTAATTTAAGATGGTACTAATGCTGATGCTCCATTTTCATTCAGCATCAAGACAGAACATACTTGAAGTATACTAATAATTAACCATGAACTAAGGTTAACCTGCAGCTACATACAACACAGACAAGCACTGAACTTGTAGCCACTTATCCGCAAGAACATTTATAGTACAGAATATTGAATTCCTTAATGTTTTTAAATGGCAACCTATTGGGCAATCAGCGACTTTTCTTTCTATTGTGCAACCGGTGAGCAAAATAAATTTACTTTTAACATTCCAATATAACATGCGATTGAGGAACACTTTAAAGCAAAGCAAGAAATGGGGTATGTAAAATTTATAATTTACTGTTAAGGAGATTGTAGCAATTGTTACATGTTTTTAATACGCTAAAATATACACGTATATAGTTTTCCTGAAATGAAACGAGAGATTGCTTTTCTACCTTGCTCAGAGACAAAATGTTAAGATTTTTCGTTATTATTAAACTAGTGTTTTCAGATAATAAACGCAGACAATTTTATAAAATCACCAAGGAAGCACATCAGATTAGGTTTTTTTAAATGAGAGATTCACTTGCAACACAAATATGAACCAGTTTCTTTTCAAATGGTCATCCACGAGGACATCTCTTTCCTTAAAGAGACAGCTTTCGTGCGCTTCGCCTATTCAAATTAGTACGGTGAAGTATTTGCACGTAACACACACTTTTCAGATAAGTTCATTTGATGAAATAAGATTATTTAATACGGAAATATGTCAGAAGTTTGACCAAGAGAATTGTTTTATAACCGCACGACTAACAGTTTCAATAAAACTGAATAAGAAAGCGCTGCACTTCATATTTAGGCCCTACGATAAATAAGGCCTTATGGCAGGAAATATGAATCAGTACTTCAGTTTCAAAGGTATTAAATTAACATTTGCTTCATTAAAAATTCGCAATAAGATCAGCTTGTTTTAATTCAGATATCAGTTCTACGTGAATATCTACCATCCCAAATGTGTCGGCCGCTAAATTTTAAAATACCGTACCTTTCTACTTCTGGAATAATTTGAAGAAATTACTACTAAACAATTTTGTTAATCATTCTGATCAGATTCCATGCAAGTGGACTAACTAGCAAAATGCAGAAAAAACAAAGCTTGTTGTGCAACTGAAATTACAAATTAGAGATTAGGAGGTAGTAGTTTATATGAAATGAAAATAAGCATTGTTTAGCCATTAGAAACGCTAGTGGAATTGAGGTTAAATTTGGCATCGCTATATGCAGAGCTAACAAGAATATAACAGGGGAATAAGAGTAACGCGAAAAACTTGAGTGCTAACTCATGACAGCCTCGCAGCTTTCTTGTATTAAATGATGACCATTTAATTATTTAAGCGTCATCATTATACACAGTACAACCGATTCCTGTGGTGTTAATTTAATATGGGACTGAAAATAACTTATTCCAAAAACAAAACCCTTTTTCATTTCAAGTCAAACTCAGCGTTTCAAAAAATTAGATTCCTTTTTTACAAACACCTCTAGAAATTGAGAACTCTTGTCCAAAACATTAGTTAACGCCAACTAATCTGCACTTAGGCTATTAAAATTTGAAATTTAATCATCTGATAAAATACTTTCATTTTACGTATTCATAGTTAATACGGTTAATGAATCTAAATTTTAACGTCAAAATAGGCAATTTAAAGCATACTTTCTCTTCACCCCCGCTCTTTAATGGTATGTTATAGTAACGAATCAAAGCTTTTGAAAAATAAGGAAACAGTTTCAATAAAATTTTTTCTGAATCTGGAAGCCGTAAACCAACCTAGAAGGGAATTTGAAGTTAAGCAAACAATTCATTAAAATACGCAAAAAAATCGCAGCAGCAAAAACAGTTTCTAATCCGTCGGCGCATACTAACGTCGTAGGTATCGCTAACACCTGGTACACCTCAACGTTTAACCTACTTTTCGGATTTAATGAAACCGGTTCAGAGAAAGGTTCGAATGTTTCATTTCCAGTTCAGACAGACATTCACTTTCGCCTTTTGAAACGAAAAAAAATTGAAGTGACAACTTCCATTTTAAGCAGAATGACCATTTTATTCAACACAGAAAACCAAGTGAAAACTGATTCAAGTGAAATTTATTTGATTAACAAGCAAAATAATCAACGTTAAGTGAAGTCGCTGCTTGAGTTAGCACAATTATTTAAATTCAGCGCCTGCATTTTAGAAATGGCATTCGATTGTCAGATATTTAAGTAACCCAAAACCTCAAAAGGCACTCTAGATTGTAAAACAAAATCCTGAATTTAAAGCAATTAAAGTTATAAAAGCTTTAATTTATGAATTTGTACAACAGACAAGTGAGAATTTATAGAAAGTTGGGTTAAGGAATACGTACTTTTAAATGCAACTTAAAGTGTTGATCAACCTTTAAATGATTTAAAAATTTGCATGGCTGGCCTTGATCGGTTAAGTTACTGGACTAAGGCAAGGTACACTATGGCTATCTGCATAGAGGAAAAGTGCGCTTACGGGAGGACTTGAAGGCGAACTGGCTCGTATTCAAGTTAAAGAAAACTACGAACACCAACAATGCAGACTGCCCATTCGCCTGGAATGCGCGAACTCTGTATTTTAACAATCGTAACCACTTGATTGAGACATAATACAGCCTTATGAATTCATAGATACTCGTTAACAGAAACAATTAGTTCATTTTTATTTGAAGATTAAATGGGCTGTGCATTTCGCTGAAAATATAACATTTGCTGAAGATGTTCTGGACCATGGATCAATACCAAGTCAAAGGATCAATCAGATATGGAGCATGAAAGTACTTTAATACAATAGCACTTTTACGCAAGGTGACGAATATCACATTCACTAACTAGCTAGTTTTTAAGAGACTATAGAAACACTATTTGGCATTTAACTGAACTTTAGAGATGTTTTATTTACTTTCCTATTTTGAATTTAATAGTTCCTTATTACAGGTAAAAGAGCGGATTATAACTTTACCATTGATAGTACAGGTACAGTCCCGCCACACTATCTGCAGTTCCGCCCCAGTTTTGAGAGGGAATAATCCCGAGGACAACCTACCCTTCTTCCTTTACCGTGAACCTCTTAAGCACTTTTGCTCGCCGCGTATTTTGAGTGCTTTCTTGCCGCAGACATTATACACTTAAATATCCACGCCTCTCGGAGATTAGAGCCCATCGATGCGACAGTGAGCGCCGCTAACCACTACACCGGCTGGCGGCATTTCTTTATTACGAAGTGGTCCCGAAGTAACTTAAAAATACGGCGATTTTTCGAACCCCAGAGCATCCCCTTATGAATACCTCTGGATACAGTGGCTTAGCTTAGGTTGAACCATTTGAATGTGACTAACTACATGTCTTTATGGAGGACTTTACAAGGAAAACTGAGCAGGAAATCAAGTCGGTGGCGGAATGCAAATCGCAGTACTTGCTGTAACAGATAAGAGCACAGGTATCCACTGAGGAGGAAAATCGAAAATAACCTCGAATGTGTGGGTAAGTGTCGATCCAGTCATGAATATAAAAACACATGACTATGATCCCACTCATTCACACATTGCAAGGCCAGCAAGAAGTACCGTATCTAAAGTTTAATTTTTCTCGAGTTGGTAGAAAGTTATCTTAAATCACAGCAGCACCGTCAAGGGAACTTAGTCAATCAGGATGACGCCAGAGTGTATCGCCATTGTCCCGCCACATACACTTTTCTCGGCGCCTGAGTTCGAATACAGATTGAAGTGTAACTGTGCAGACCTGGAGCAGCTTAAATCCCTGAAAGTCTATCAATGGCGGGAGCACAAATCATTGACTTTGGCCACTACTAAGGCCAGAAGCGTTGGTCACTTTAATTGTGGAGGCACTTAATAGGTGGGCCACCTTTGCCTATGAAGGAGCAGACTGTTAGTCGTGCCTTCTCAAGGATTCGAACCCGGCCCCTTTGGTATCGCAGTCTGCTCTTCTTACCACTAAACCGTCTGACGGCAAATGCCTGAAAGCTGATTCTGTTAACAGCACGAAGTTGTCCGCTATTAAAAGTTTTAACTTAAAATGTAAAGGCGAAACAACTCTAAATTTAGAAAATAAAGTTTTAGAATTTTTAAATAGATGATTATTAAATCAATAACCATGTATAAAATATCTGATTTCGATTTGCAAACCTTACTGTATATTTTTCGCAGGCAATCAAGTTCAATGTACAACAAGTTTATACAATTCAAAATTTATAAAAATTTTGGAAAAATTTTAGCTATTAAATACATTACTATTAAATCAATAAACATGTACGAAATTTTATTTCGGCTTGCAAACATTACTGTCTATATTACTTTTTGTATGCAGTCAAGTTCAATATATAAGTTTATTGATACAATTCCAAAATTTATAAAAATTTTTGAAGTTCTCTTTAAATGAATATACATGTGCATTTTATTCTATTGTTAATATTAGATTTCCCCATAGGTCTTACTTTCAGTACAACGCAGGAATTAATATAACGAAAGACTATTCATAATTATGCTAATTATGATAAAACGTTTATTTAGGATGCACTCAGCTTCTCATTCTTCAATAGTTTTCAAAGACTGCGAAGCATGGATTGAAAATGAAATCTAGTTCTGTTACTTTCTCTAAGTAATTACAGATTCACAGTTACCAACCGTGGACAAATTCTTTAGTCGTTCACTCACCTTCCGATCCGGAATTTTCCGAAGGCTCGATAAGAGATAACGGAGGAAACGTTTACCTTTGCCGTCAAGGACAATTTAAAACATTTGATTCAATACTGGACAATCTAGTTCAGCTATGAAGGGGGGAAACCAAGGACAGTCTAAACTGCGAACGTCAATTTCTAGGCGCAGTTTTGTGGCTTCCGTTTGCTATACATTTCCTCGGGTCGTTGGTTTCAAGGCCGTTTTAGGGCTTCAAGTATGCTGTCCATATTTCGTAACAAACTTGTTTTGTGGTTGCATGCAAAAGTGAGAAGGTGCAAGGATTAAGTAATTCAGACAAAGCTTATATTAGAACAGTTCGGTTTGGGTCGTTTCGAAGTGAAATGAAGCATTCAAAGTATGCAGAGATTAATGGAATCTCAAACTGCATTCTTAAAACAGAAGACAAAAACACCATTATTAAATTACATCAGCCCTACTTATTAGACACCGACGAAAATGCTCTTTAATAGCCTAAAATAAATTTAATTTTGAATACATCATTAAAAGTAAATAACTCTGCAAAGCCTTCCCCTTAACACGGATGAAATAATGAACATAAATGTTAAGACATCCATACGATATTTTAAGCAAAGATGCATAACTGTAGTTACTGTACAATTGCACAACTTAAATTTTTATATACTCCAGAACTCGATTCATATTTTAAATTGTTACTAACAATGCATTTATAAACCTGCATTTTATGTGCCTTACTCAATATGCTGACGGCTATGCTTCTTGGTTTAAGAGATTCTATTTGCAATACGTCAGCTAGAGATGCCTACAGATTTATGAACAGGTTAAGTTTCGGTATGGGTTTTTTCTATGTTTTCCCCTACGTGAATCCAGGGAAGCATCAGTCCGCTTAGGCAGATAAGATCCGAAGTGCTCTGCCTGTTCAGTAGACAAAAACGTTTCGATTACATTTTCTCTTACCGCTGGTGATCTTCCTTTCCAGTGGGCATGTGGCTAAGGATAGAGCACTGATAATTCCAACAGTTTTTAAATCACGGCATAACGGGTTGTGGAGTCTCCTTACCCAAATGCAAAAAACACAACTGTTTCATTGAAGTTTTTCACGAATGCACTTTTCTTTTGAACAAAGTAACACAACGGCGCTTGGGCGTAATAACCAACCAAACCTCGTCGACTTAGGATGGAAGGAAGAGGTTGGGAGGTTGAAACATGCTCCGAAATTCTTGTGAACTACACAATATTCTAATTCTGTAGAAATGTTATCCTGAATTTAGGGCTAATTTTAAGGGAAAGGAAACTTCAGTAGAAGTTTGAAGCATTTCACGAAGAGGGATGAAAATTTACAAGATTATGCGACAAATGTCAATTTAAGTACCTCCCTTAATCAAGTAGTACTTTGATAATTCTCTAGCGAAACTACATACCGGATATCTCATAGAGCAAGCGTAACAATGTTGTTAAAACGTTTCACTAGCATTCATTTGTTTGATATAACTACCCCAGTAAATGGATATTATATTTATAACCGTGTGAAGAATAATCGCTCGAGAAAATCTCCTGCAGACGCGCTTATACGGGTTTCTGTATAACTCTCGGCGTAAAATTTAGAGTTATATTCAGAAAGTAGCTTTCAGATTTAATAGTGAAGTCTGAAGCTGTCAAAATATCTTCAGACTTATAGACGGATGTAGACGAACTGCAATAAATCTGCAAGTTTTGCATTAATAAAAATTTGTCAATATGATTTTATTGGGCAATACTTTAGCTCGTATTGCAAAGAGTTTATCAAAGAGAGAATTTCAAATGAAGGGGAATAATATTTTATGGCATTCATTTATCATTAAAAATTCAGAGTTTATATGAATTTTAGTAAAGTATTTTCTGACGCTACAGCTACCGTATTTAAAGTTTCAATTTACTTGCAACGTTGAGTGAAAAAATCTGGAACAGGATGTAATAATTTTATACTTAAGTTCTAATTCGAAACCGATGACTCACTTTACTGAATATCTATCCAAAATAACACATTCCAGCTAGGTGTGTGGGTTTGGCTTATTTGATTATGTCAAAACACTCGACGGCTATGTGCCTAAGGGAAGGAATGCTTTCGTGGAGGACTTTTCTAAGATAAACTGACCTGTATATACGTTACAGATTAGGAAAAGTACGAGAATGCCCATGCAGGATTCATCGATCTTGGTTCGAATTCCCTGTTCGCAGGAATTTGAACCAAGGTTGAACTACCAGCTTTCAGGGAGATTACCGCTCTGGCGTTGGTAGGCCTAGTGTGTTTGGCAAAGAAATTTTTGTAAAGAATTATTCCTAGATTGATTTAGAACGATATTTTAGACCAAGATAATTTTAGAAAATACCATAAGCCATTTATATGAATATTTACTCCTGTTACCACAGCAGGAACTTCTTTAAACGGATAGTTTTATTTTTGATGAAGGAGTCTAACCATCGGGTACAGGAAAACGTGGTTAGGAAACCAGAAATTTACCATGTACAGGTGTAGTCCAGCAGCATTAACTGAGCAAACTCCAGAAGAATTTTAGCTCTCCATGTACTTTGACCTCTTGCACTTCTCCGGAATTCGAGGCCGGACCCATCGGTAGGGCAGTCAGAATTTCTAACCGGCTGGGAGGCTAATCATTACATGGAGATAAGATTTTGAGATTGATCATGGCATTTAACTATAGATTGGATTTTATGCTTGTGCGACGTAAGGTGTGTCAGTGGTTTCCGTTATGAAAATTTTGTTCAGGAAATTGCAACATATTTAGCTAAAATTTGCAACTGAAACATTTTGAGGAGAGAGTATATTATCGGCTCTGGTGATGGACATGACTTTGAATATGTTGCCTATTGTAGAACGATATGAATTCCCAGTTTCCATAGTAAATTCTACCCTTTCAAGCTTAAAATAAATCTTAATTCGAATGAAAGAATTTAAAGCAAATTTATACTGAAATAAAATTCAAAACTTGGCCAAAATAAGATTATTTCCACTAAATTTTAACAATTCAAACCTAATAAACGGGGAAAATTACCGATCTCAAAAGTTAGAATTTAGACTCGCAGTCTACTCGTTTTTTGTATTTAGACTGCTAAGTTTTTAATGCAAAATGAAAACTTCGTTATTGCCCACTATTTCCAATACTTTAAGTTTCCTACGAGTTCGTGTTTTTGGGATTACGTGACTGTTAAAGTATTAGAACAGCTTTTCATTACTTGTTCAATAACTTCAAGCTGTTTGAAGGCCCGTTCCCTGGGCTTGATGAAAAGTAGATTGAACCCTATTAAAGAGAAAACTTTAGTTTCCGGTGTAGTAAAACAGAAATTACTTCTTTAATCGCTTTGAAGGAGTGATATTGCAGCTGTAAGCGAATACTAAATTATGAAACGCCCAGAATTAATTTCTAATGCTTAATGTTGAATTCTAAAATTTAACAATTTGAGAAAAATTGCGAATGCACTTTATTTGATCAGAAACGAGACCTTGCACAATGATTTCCGCATTGAATAAATCCACCTATATGAATAAGGATCAATGCAGTTTTTCAATAAAGTTAGTAGCTGTACGTTTGTGGAAGTATTCTTATCTTCAAAAGTCTAGAATATACCGTACGAGTCCTCCTTCAAAGTCGTTGATTTCGTTACATTTTAACCCATATTTTGCGAATACTTAGTATGTTTTATTCATACCTTCTATTAATTTTCTTTTTTATGTTTGTGTTTTACTTCCATGCTATTGATCTCCCGCAATTAGAATCTGTACTCCTGTTTTGCATCCTAGCGTCACTATTTCATCTGGATTCTCGCTCGATGCTCTTTAGCTTTTCCATGTTAAACAATTGCAAGGTGCCACACATTTCCTCGTTCATAAATACCCTTCTCAGAGATTGCATTTCATGAAATTCCATATAGCTAAAGAACATCACAGGGTTTTATACGCAAGAGCGTATTCGTTGAATGCATATATTTTGCGCAAATATTTAGCTATTTAAATTACTACTCGGTTTCATCCACAAGGCAGTCATCTCTTCGAACTTCTAGGGGCAAAATTTTCAATTTTTATAGTACTTTGCAATTAGTCCTACACAATTTCGTTAAGCTTTGATAGTTAGTCCTGGAGTCTTTGCGAATGACGCTGGTTGCATGGGTGTTTTGCCTACGCGCAACATTCGAACCGGGCTTCCTGAGAAAGTCCTCCATTAAGCCATCCATACTTTTATGCAGATTGCTTAATGACATGCACATACGATATCTAACAGTCTGGTAAGAGTTCACCTGTAATAAACTATTTTAATTCCTTTCTTTAAACACAAGCTATTATAAAATAGTCTTTACAGAGAAAAATAAGAATCGCCGCTAAACAATCGTCAGTCATCCCCGCCAAAAGTCAGCGTGCATTTAAAAAGGGTATTTGAAGACTTTCCTATACAACTGCACTAAATAGAGTTTAAGTAATTAAGTTACTGCTACTCAGATTTGAACGGGATTTGACATTTGAGTGCTTGAGTATTCCAGATTTTGAATGCTTTCTAGATAAGACAAAAGAGATCAACGTTGCCGAAAAAATCTTTGATATTTAGGAAAAGAGGAAATCTTTTAGAGAAATTGGAGCAACTTAACAACAGGAGACATTGATCCGAAAAGTGATCGTGAACCACAAATCAACTGCACTTTAACGTTCAAACCAAAATCTGAACCCCTCGTCTGCACTGTCACTTGGGGAATCTCGCTTTGTAATCAGTTCTGTATAAAATCGGAGATTAACAGCTTCGGAAATGGCTAAAGCTTACCGAGACATTAAAAAATGAGATTTTAATCACCAAAACATGCTGCACGGAAGAAACCATTATTCTTTCGAGTGAACAGAGTTTGAGAGTAAATAGTCTTTACCAAAACATCTAAATACATGGCTTTTGGAATAATTCGGCATCACGGGACCAAAATATGTCTGGTGGAAACCTTCTAAAGAGGTAAAGAAATGGAACCTTATTTCCATTCAAACAGAGCAGACGTTATGTTTTGGGCTGCATGAGAAAACAGTGGAATTGATAATCTGGAGTTTGACTCGATGAATAAAATTCATTACTTGAATCTGTTGAAGAGAAATCGGTAAGTGCAGATATTTCCTTTCAGCAACACAATGACCCTAATACCACGGCTTACATTAAGGATATGGATGCTGTATGTGCCAAACCAATTCCGTAGAGCATCCCAGTCTAAATACAAAGCATTTGTGGAATTTATTCGAACAAAGAATCACAGCATGAAATAACATCCAAAATGCTCATAGCTGTCATTGGTAGAAGAATGGAAGAAACTAATCACAAAAGAGTATCTAGTTGAATCCATGCCAAATAGTTTAGTTATAAGACGGTCATCTTACAAGATATTAACTTGTTATGATTAGTTATCGTTAAAAAGTTTTGACAGAGTACCAAACTTGACGCACACGATTTGTGTCACTTATATTTGTATTATTTGATAGAAAGATCAAGTGATTGTTATTATACCATCTGAATTTAAAGCGCTTGATGAATCAATAAAAGTTCCTGATTCAGAAAGAATCCACTTGGTTATTGATCATTACAGAAACGCTGAAGATCAGTTGCCTGTATCCGAAAATTAATCGGTAATTAACAGTAAATGTAGAACATAGAACGCGTTTTCACCCTGAATTTACCATTAACATCCGAAGACAAAATGCTTTAGTTTCAAAAAAGTAATACGAGTCAGCTTTAATGTGCTTCTCACATATGCGAATCCGAAAACTTCAGCTTTCTACATAGAAAAATGTCGCATCATTTTAAGAATTTAGATGAATTTCCTCTGCAGTTTGTTTCCCCTAAAAAGTTTTAAAATGCTTTGCTATAAAGTTATATAAGGCGATTAAGATAAGTCGTACAACCTGTAGAATGAAACGATGATTGCATTTTAAGAAAGTCAAATAATTAGACTTAAGACTACAGTAATTTAGTAAATTCAGTCATTTGATATCTAATAAAATTACATTGACCTTAATTTTTCTGTGTAATAGCTTTGTAAGAATGCCTTCGAGAAATGCTTCTTGATAGCCGAAATGATAAAAAGGACTTTATTCTTACACGATCGAATAGACCCGAAATATCCTCAAGTTTTTGGGTAATGTGAACATATTACTTGAAGCGGTTATATTTGTTAAGTTTCGAATTAAATTTCCTAAATGATACATTTCACATCAGATGCATATACAGAAACACCAAGATCTCATTCGTAGAAATACCCAAATTCGAAATTTTGCATTTCAAGGGATTGTTACAGAAGACTCCTAACGAACTCTTTCTATTCATTTCATAGCCGCAGAGCACATGTGGCTGTCCAATGGCGGTATTACTTCCGCGGAAGACCAAGAGAAAACTCTAGTAATGTTTCATACACGAAAAATCATGAAACTACTCATACAGCTTCGCTCACTGAGATTTAAGCCTAGGTCAAACCACCAGTGTTTACTACTCGGCCTATTTGCATTTCAGGTGAAAACAGTTTAAATGACGTAACTGGTAATTCTTTTGAATGCCAGTTTCTCATCTTATTCTTCGCAAAGGGCCTAGAAAGTTAAAATTTTAGTAAAATTTATCACGTGTCAATTTTGAAGCCCATTTCATTTCAGCCATTTCTTAAACTATGCATCGAAGATTAGCTCTTGAGAAACTGCCGGGCAATCTTTCTGAAATCTCAAAAATTCCTCTTCAGCGAAGACAAAATTACTGGACGTTTATTCCCACTCAAAAGAATTTTAGCATCTTATCAATTGTCTTATCTGGAATTCAGCAAACACGTATGGTCAACAAGACTATCGAATTTCTTAAATGCATTGTCAGCTGAAGTGGAATAGTTTATTTAGTAGCGGGATCTAGCCGGATCTCGTTGGTTTGTCCGAACAGCTTCCTAAAATGTTAAGTTCCAAAAACCGGTTTTTAAACTACATAAATATTTCAATTTATCTCTCAAGTCATCGTTTGTATAAGATTGTAGTTTTCTGGTAGTTTAAAGCAAACTAGGTCAGATTAAGAGGAGGAAAGATTAAGTAATATCGTAAATAAGTGCAAATGAGAATATCACGCTTCCACTATTGTCAGATACACGCATTGTAAGGAAATGAAGCTTGACAGTTCCCATTTAATTTAGTGGGTAGAAATTTTAAGCGTAAATGCTTGTACCCGGGAAGTGAAAAATACATTTCGCTGACGATTTTGAGTACCGGAACATCAGATTTCTGCTACCGAGTAATCCCGTGAAGTTTGGAACTCCTGGTAGTCTTAGTTTGATTAACAGCGAAATTTTTGCATCAGTCCCTTTTAATTGCTTCCCTATTACCGTAGATTAAGTATTAAGAAAAGGCTGCGATTCGTAAAGCAGCGAGTGTTTTTCACATATACAGCACTTGCTTATGCAGTTCGCTTCCTCCAAAGGTTTCAATCCAAATGTTTAGTTTGGGGCATTACACACATCATTTCTGAATAAACCTGCGTAAAACACTGATCATGAAAGTAATTACACGTTTTATGCATCAAATTCAGATTTCCTGCTTGTATACCTATGCAACTTTTAGTTGTTTCAAAATTGGCAGGAAACACATGCTTTCATTCGCAGTTTTTTTAAACGCAATTCGGAATAGGTTCCTACATTTACATCATAAAGCACATGTACACACAATGTATTTTTCTCCAAGGCAAACCAAGAAAGTGAAATAAATGCTTCTGTAAAGATTACTCGGGTTTTTTTCGCACCTTAATTTTCTAGAAGGTATAATTTTCTAGAGTACGGCATATTGCACACGCTTTAATGTTTGCGCTAGTCCTATTGTCTATTTTTTGAAATTTGTAGAATGCAAAGAAAAATATTGCAAGGCTTTTACGTTTTGCGCCCTGCACTAGTTCTACGATTAACGAAATGAACTGGCTAATTTTAAGACTTTACCCTGGCTGTATACATAGCTTTTATGCAAGCCTTAACTGCAGCTAAATAAATCAATATAACATCCAGTTGTATTTCCAGTATTCTGCAGCAAAATAAATTTAACAACCAGTTGTATTTCCAGTATTGATCCTTAATTACCATTGTCAGAATATTGTCACACTTCGAATGCAAAGTTACCAAATATGATTAGATGTAAAACTCACTGCACAACTAAACAAGACCCATGCTATAATGCTGATAACACAGAAAAGAGGGATTAAGAACAAAGTTTCGAGCGAGGAAGTCTGAAAACGTTGCTTGCGACGGTATGCTGTGGTTAAAGTAAAATATTTTCACATCCCGAAGTAATTTTCTATGAGAAAAGATTTAATCCATATATAATTCGCCACATATCTTTAGCTCTTACACATAAAAAAATTTAAAGCTTGAAATTTATAGTAATTTTATAAAAGAAATTGCGAAACAGCAGAAAAATAATGCATTTTGAAAATGAGATATTTACATGTAGGTTGTGAAACGGTAAATTTTATAACTTCTGCAATTGGGTCCGTTATATTTATTAATTCCCCAAGAACAGGCCATGGCTTCAAGAAGCTTCTGCAGGAGGTAAGGTTTCTCCAATTTCATGAAGGGAATTGCAAAATAGCTCTTGTAAAAAGAACATCCTGTGCACAAAACTAGATTACAATTGCCTTTATTCATTTAAGCCATAAAACGGTTTTTATGAAAGTGAAATTTCTGGTTAAATTAAAAGCAAGTCACAAGGCTGAAATTCAAAGATTCAAAAGATTAATGTTAGAAAGGAAGCCGAGTACAGCCGTTTTACATGCCATTTCAAAACTAGCTATATCTCTGCCCCATTCTTTGCCTATTTAATAAAAACCTAAAATTGTTTATATAAATTTTATTGAACCTATGGCTTAACAGTACTTTTGTAAAGTTAAATAGGTAAGAAATTTTAAATATTCCAATTTCACCATGCTTCATGAATTCCTGGCCCACCAACAATGACGAGTGGAAAAGACCGCTGACTGCTTAAGTTCAAATCCTCGCAAACGGGCGACTGCCTGAGCATTTTCGTGGTTTCTACACGCAGAATGAATGCAAGTTACTCAGAAAGTTCTTCACGAATGCATACCTCACATTAGGCAGCCTATCGCATGTGCTTTGTCGTAACTAATTAAACAGCAAATTCTCAGGAATTATTTCAAAGGATCTGAGATAACTGATTTAAGTAGTCTAACCATTGCAATTTGAGAACTAAACAAATTTTATGGCCTACGCCCTCCAAAATGAAACAGGGCGTGGAAGTATTTATATTTGGCCACATTACAAAGCTTGCAGCTTTAAATGATACAGACAGTAAATGTTATGTACGCGAATGGCATCAAACTTTCCATTTGTTTTAATCTTTAATTAAAAAATAAAAATTTAAACTTTAAGGAAACGTCAGTAAACAATAAAATGAACCAAGTTAGCCTATTCAAAAGTATTCGGCCACCGTACAAAACTCAAGTAATGCATAAACTTGCGTGTTTCATTAATGACTAAATCATTCAACTTTTTTAGACTTTGAAACGAGTTGTCAGAACGCTATTTATGAATTTGATGGGTTAGTACTTTAAGTTATAACAGCATGTAAAAAACTCTTTACTCAGTGTGCGAGAACATTTTAAAATGGGTTCTTTAAATTCGTTTTATGAAATTCGCGTTATTAATGGAACGAGTTGGCCGGTGCGATGAGTTTAGAGGTTGCCGGATATTAGTAAGTCATGTCATGAAAGGTTACGGAAATTTCATATTTAAATACGGAACACTGGTTATTTAGAGTTTCAAAATAAGAAAACACGAGAATCTAACTGGAAGAGGTCTCATCAATACGAAAAAAATGTCAAAAAATTAAAGTAGCTGGCGTTCTTCGATTAACAGTGCAAAGTATTTCAAAAAGATATCAGCAAGTAACCTTAAAGAGCAGGCGCAGGAATGGAGACCAAAAATTCTAAACCATCGCGAAGAAAGACCTTATTGAAACAGAAAAATTCTGAAGTTTTAATTTTCTGGCGAGAAGTACTGAAAAATGCATAGAACACTAGGAAATAATGAATATAGAGCACGGGCTGGCAGATTGAAGTAACGAATTAATAATTGGAATAAGACTAGATTCTGCAAAAATATTAATATCAGTTTACGGAAATCGTACAGCGACGAATTAAAATAATTTACTATTAGCCAGATGAAAGCTGTTTGGTAGAAACTCAGATCAGAGTTTGATCAGCGCAGTCTTGCGCTACTGTTAAGTACGGATGAGGCTCTGTAAAAGTTACGGCTCGGTGTGTTAGCAGCTGGGATGCGTGTACTGGAATGTCTTGGCATTAAAGGATCAATATGCATATATTTCAAAGATATAAATGAAGTCAGATAAATGAGAATTTAAAGATTACATTTCATAATAGGGAAAATCATAAGAGGCTCTGCATACGCGATAGCGGCACTTTCATAATATTCCTCAAGATTATTTAAGCCTCACTGAATATTCACGAGGAGAAATGAAATTAAGATTTTCATAAAAGTTGCAATTGGACTTTCAGACAGAATGACTAAATCTGGTTATAATTCAACCCAAAAGCTTGTAATTAATGTCATTCAAGACTTAAAATACAGTCAACCCTGAAAGACCTAACGCAATCAATTGTTAGTTGCCCATTACCGTACTTCGGTATTTACGCATTAGGACAGCTACCGTGGCGCTAGCGCAGCTACCTAGACGCAATTTCATAGAAAAAATCTTATATACGCATGACTTCATTGTACGGAATACTAAATTATACGCACTTTGCATTTCATTTAAACTTATTTGAATTAAATCTACTTCATCCATAGCGCATAAACCACAATACAATAAAATGAACTCTTGAAAATTCACTACATTTACCATAGCGACACTCTGGCGCTAGCTTCACTTAACAGCGTTACATATTCATTTTATAACTCAGAATGCACAAAAAGTATGTATATCTGAAGAATTACCCAATTGTAGCCACATGTTCATTTCAAATATTATAAATCTAAAACGATGTGTAAAAGAAATTAAACAGAAAGTTTCACAAGCAATTCAGTATTTCTCATTCAATTAACTCAATTCTCTCTTCGCGACAAGGCAAAAACGCATAAAAACTCGAAATATCTATATTAAAAATTACGAACAGAATCTTAAGCACTTATTTCCTCGAATAAATTCCTGCATGGATTAAGCATGACTTAATTCGTAATAAAAGGCGTTATCTTTGTTGTTGCAAAGCTTACTTTCTCTAGACTGGCAACAAATCCACTATTCCAAGTTCCAAATGTAAACAAATATGGCTTCCACGGGAAAAATGATTAGACCTAGCCGTACTTTTAAATTGTTGATAATTCTATAATTCTTGAATGCAGATTTACTAAGGGCATAAAAACCTTAACCGGAAGATAAGAACATAATTCAATCATTTTTAAAGCAAAAAATGCACAATTTACCAACATAAAAACTGAGCTCACTGAGCTGAGTAACTGGACTATTTACATATATACAATTTTGGTGCGGCCGATTGCAACCAAAATAGTAGGTGCACATCTACATGTTATAGCATTCGTATATACAAAATTTCAACGTTCTGAGGCTACTCGTTTCAGAGTTATGCTCGACACATGCGAACGTACGTACAGACGCCACGAAAAAAATCTCTTCAGAATTCATTTTAAATCAGTTTTATAATTTTTGAGGAAAAGTGCCCTTTATTCCGTTCTTACGTACGGATGTTACATCGTTAAATTGCTTTCGATAGCGGTCGAAACGGATATTTTCATTCAAATACGATACCCGAAATTTTTCGCGATTGCAATACTTTAGTTTTACTTCCTTGTACGAAGTAAAAATTGAGATTTATAGCATAAACTTTGGGTTTTAAGTATTTAACTCAAAAATAAAACTAAAACTTGCTATTTTCTTTCAATTTTCCGTTGGAAATTTCGCAGCTATTACTTTAAAAATACATTTAAAACAATTGATCCCATCAGCAGTTTCGT
>KK114647.1:736870-753789 GCA_000611955.2 Stegodyphus mimosarum
AATTTTAGCATTTCTTGCATTGCAGGCAAATTCTACAAGTGCATTTTAAAACTGATTTTAAGATGTCAGTAGATCAAGATTTGTATGGAAAAACCACTAGAACTGTGTGTGTAAAGAAACATACCGATATTACGAAAACCGATATTTCTACAAGATGGTTGTTCCAATACGAAAACACCTTTTTTGAATGGCCCAGATGAGTGAATACTTAAGTTTCTAGTTTAATCCTTATTTTGTTAACAGAATTCTTTTATTCCAATTTCATATATAAAATAGAGAATTCCAGGTAATAAGTTTCTTTCCCCATTTACATTTTAAATAGTTTAATGTTTCAATATTTGCATGGGAGTTTAATATATTTGTGCCCATTGCATTTGAAGGAAACATTTCAGACACCGAATAAGAGATTGACAGAAATTGGCTAAAGTATTTAAATGCACAAAATGCAATAACGTACAAATAAGTAAATTCATAATTGTACTCGCACTTGCCATGAAAAATTGGCTGGAATATTTAGGTTTGATTGAAATAAATCTTAAGAGGGTTGAAAATGGTAGCAAATAACTAACATTTTAACGGAACTTTCGTGCAAATTGCAAGCCAAAGGAAAATAAATCGTAAATTCTAGTCAGAAATAGTGCTGACATCCGTCATTTGAAAGCAAAATACTCTTCAAATAGTTTCACCCTGTTAAATTACCCAGATAATAGGCCAAGTGTTTGATCTCTAGTTTAAGCAACGCAAGCTTTATGCATACTATAAATTAAACTTTAATGCAAGTTTAAAATTCCGTGGTTTTTAAGATACTTGAAGTGACTTTGTAAAGCAAAATAAGATTCCGAAACAAAATGGATGAACTCGCTTTGAGGGAAACGCACTAGAAAACTCACATTATCAAAACCTCTCCCAGTTTAATGTCTATACAAAAGTTACTTCCTCCAAAACGAACTGTTCTGTTCCCGCTATTTCTTCTGAAGCCGATGAGAAAAGATTAGGTAAAAGCATATTTGTATATTCATTTTGTATTCTGCAATTATTACTGGTGCAACGTATAATGTTAGTAAAGTAGTTATTCATTGCTTAACGTGTGCTATACATATACGTGCTGCACTGATATTTTGTTAATACGCTGAATAGAGTATCCGAAAACACGTTCGGTTTAGTGTTTACAAATAACCTTAATTTATCACGGGATTTTCATTCCAAGCGTCTCCTTTGGCTTTTACATATAATCAAATATTAAAAATTTTTCGCCGGAAGACTACAGTTCTCTAAGGTAACTTAGATCAGGTTTAAGAATTTGTGTTCTACATATATACGTTCTACTTCTGTAAGTTTCCATCTCTGTGTATTGAATATATTCTATGAATACATGTTGGGAATCAATTTGTGTTAAGAGTTTTCAATAGATGGCGCCACTGCTCACCAATGTTAGGCGAGAGTGAAACTGAGTTTACTTTTTGATATATTAACGGAAATTGGCTTAAAATGGCTCATCTCAGCAGTTTCTTTTAGATGCAGCGCACATTGGAGGCAGCAGTTTCAAGACTCATCGAGAGTGCAGCTTTGTGTGTCGACAATATGGTATTTTTACTTATGCTCTGTGCCGCATTTGAAAGCCTGTAAACCGACGTTTATTTTCAGTATTCGTAGTCAAATTGCGGTATGAACTGTATAGAAAAGTTGCAATTTTGTTTTAACTAGGGCTAGTACTGTAGCTAGGATTTAATTTCGTGAAGGGAAGCTAACTTAAAACCAATATTCTTGTAATTTTATTGCATTTATAAACTAAAACTTCAGTTACAGAAGGAGGCTGCAGCCCCTTCAGCTGCCCCCTAAATATGGTTATAATTAGGATGGTTATGTTTGAATACAACAAAGCGCACCAGAACCATCTGCATACTTTGCGGAGGAAAAGCAAACAATCTCATACTCGCGTTACACAGAGAAAAGCATAAGAACACCCATCCCGTTCGCTTGCGTTTGAACGCAGGACGAACTACCAGTACTGAACGGTTTTAATCATTCGCGCCCTGATGGGGCTCTTGACTAAGAAACCAATTTTGCGAAAATTTTACATTAAAACGTTCATAAAAATGCTTTGAAGATTTAATATTGTCAGTCAATATTTTAACAATTCGATAAGAATGCCACCATAATAAAGAAAAAATTTAAACAGATGCAAGCAAATTAAAAATCTTTGCTTAAAGATTAAAAACATATCGCAACTATAACCGAATAGATTTATTAAATTCTTTTTTCTGAACGATATATTTTTTAGCCACGATTACCAGTAAACCAGCAGCCATTCGGTAAAGTCGTAGAACACTGGTTGTGTGTTCGGCGTATTTTTCGTAGATCCCAATTCATCAAACCTTATAGCCTTCAAAAAGGCAAAACAAGAGTATGACGGCCAGAGATTCGTGATACTTATGCGTGATCCGTAACATCCTATACGTCAAATAAGCGAATATGGGAACAAAAGCATGAGGAGTGAACATTTACCACTCGCTTTTCACATTAGAAAAAGATGGCGAACTATCAGCAATGCAGAAGAAATTGCTAATACTCTGAGAAAACTCTGTAGTCATCTCCAGTATTTTTAATCTGCACGCCGAGAAATTTCCCATTAATTTTCACTCTTCCAGCTTGGAGGTGTCCCACCAACGGCTGAGCTGTGAAATTGCTCGATGCTGGTAGTTCCGATCTGTTTTCAAATCCCTGTGAACGGGCTAACTACATGAGAGTTTCCCCCATGCGAAATGTATATGCGAACCATTTTCCCTCTACAAAGGCATCCCTTCCCTAAGGCGCAAAGCCCTCGAGTACTTGGCCATAATCAAACTAAACCAATCAAACTAAACCAATCAAACACGAGTCCTTGCGTATGGCCGACTAGCAAGCCGAGCCAAAATAAAAACTAGTTCCCATAGCTCTAAATGTTGCAACTACACACGCCATTGCGGGTAGAAAATTGCCCTCAAACTAAGCTCTTTAGTTTCGGCTGGTTTATCAAGTCATTTTGATCCCTTTTCCTGCGCAGTATGAAGCAAAATAACTATCTGCAATAACGACTTCAGCAGAGTTTTCTTTCCACAATGCCTAGTTCACCGAGTATTTATTCTCGAAATACCAGAAACTAAGATATCGAGACTTCAAATTCAGTCTAATGCGCTATTGCGAGATGCTCCTCAGCGATTTTAAACCTATTCCGTGAAGGATATTGTTATTCAGCTATTATTGCAGTAGACCAGTAGTTTTTTAGAAAATAGGCAAAATAGTAGAAGGGGCATCTTTTCCTTTTCAAAATGTTCTTCAGCATCAGTGCGAATTTTCATTTAAACCAATGAACAAACAGTTATGCTAACCAAATTCATACAGCAGAAACACGTCATTTCTAAGCCGCTTCTTCAACTTAAATCAGACCACACAGTTTATACTTGATTTTTGGAACAAAGTGCTTAGTTGAATTAGATACGGTCAGTGGAATCATTATGCTTAAAATTTTAATAGTCTGAAATGCAATACAAGCTCGCGCTGTCATAATAGAATATGAGACGTCCCTCACTGTTTTATCAGTTCAACTACTGTTATCAAACCAGCTCATACCAGTTAGCATTTACCATTATACCAGCCTTTAAAGCAACGGTCCCATCATGACTAGTTTTGTTTCGATTATGGCAAAGCATGCAAGGACTATCTGCTTTCGTGGACGACTTTAAGGGAACCTGGCTTGTATCAGCGTTACACATGGGGAAAGGTTCGAAAAAAGCCCATGCAGCCAATGCGTTCGATATAATCTTACACATGTTTAACTATCGGCATTTAGTGGCTTTATCCTCAGCTGCTATGTAGCATGGTTGAATATACCAAATAGCAAGATTACATCCATCTTTCATCACCTACTACAAGTTCCAAGACAATTTTTGAGGCACCATCCTTAGAAATTTTAATTTTGCTTGCTGCCACGAACGTTCCTTACAGAGTTAAATTTGTATATGCATATTGAGCATCCACACAACTTTTTCACGTTTAAATGGCTGAAACTGAATGCTCTCGGGTCCTTGCATTGTTCAAAGATGTCAATTTCATCCATAGTAGTTGTTCATCGACGTTCCCGAAATTAATCATTCAAATTCATGTATCCACGATGGAGTACTTTAAATTAGTTACAAGTTGTTTTGGGTGATGCTCCATCAAAAAATGAATTCTACTAACACACTTGTTTTATGAAGTGTTAATAAATCATACCTCGGAAATCCCTTCTATTTGAATCTATGTTTTGTCATTAACTTCAATAAGGTGCAACACAAAGCATTTTACTAAATTTCTCGTTCTTTGAAGGCAGTCTTTACGAGAAAATTCAGTACCATCTGCAAATACTGATCTTAGTATTAAATATTTGCCACCAACTATGAATGCATGCATTAGTTTTATGAATCCCACAAGTCAGTTATGGATATACTCGCTTGTCTATTATCACCCCTCACGCACAGGACTAATTAATGGTGGTTTAAGTAAGTTACGATAGCATTTTGGCCTGTGAATAAGGCGGAATCGCATCTGGAGTCTTACTTGAGAAAATTTCAGCAAAATAGTACGAAAGAGGCGTCGTTTGCGTAAATAACATTAGAGCAAATAAAAGAATTTCAATGTTTTACAATATTATGATATATATATGTATGTATGTATGTATGTATGATGCGCATACATAAAGCACGAGTAAAAGAATTAAATTTTTTTTTGCAAAATGAAACACTGATTACTGTAAATTTACATGTGGAGAAGTCAAACTTCATGTAAATAGAACTATAAATGGTACACTTTTAAGCAATTTTCCACGCAAAATAGCTTTTCGCAGTACATGGTACAATAATGTTCTTCATATGATTTTCAATTTCATACATGAACTTCGCCCAGGGTTTTATCCCGATACTTTGCGGGGAGAATAAAATCAAACATAGATCCCGAATCTTGCCGATATTTTGTTATTGTTTAGACCAATTCAATTTAGACGAAGCGATAAATTTAAGTTTCAGCGCGATCATTGCATTTTCAGTAACATTATGAAAATTTACGCGAGTTTTGAATTTCGATATAAACACCGTTCAATAACTCACTTTAGACGCCGACGTTATGTTATCCTAAGTTAAAAAGCAAAGCTAATTCAAGAATTTATTATAGTTATTGAAAAGAACAGCCATTTTACGTTAAGATATTAACTATCAGATCTGCAGTACGGAGCACATATTCCGTAATGCAAATAGCGTGGATTCGATTTTTATAACAAAAAACACGAGCGCTAAGGTAAGGGATGCCTTAGTGGAAAGCTTTCTAGAAAAAATGGTTCGTATTTGCATTATACATGGAGAAACCACGAAACTCATGTGGACCGCACTGTCGCCGAGATATGAACCAGGGCCAAACTACCAGTGTCCTGGGATCTAACTCGAACGTTGGTGGACACGCAGATTCCGTGGAAATGGGACTAACTTAGGTACCTGTGACAAAACAAGGCTACATGCGAAACATAGGCCCTTGTGGAGGACATCAAAGATGCAATAGCGTAGGGCCAAGTATCCCATCAAGAGTGCTTTATTTATAAAACAAATTGTAAGAGACTGCACTAGTCGAGAATTTCCTTACTTTTATTTTATTCCATGTGGTCGAATGGTGATTTTAGACTCGTAATTGAGTTTTTAATTGCACGCGAAGAATTTCCAGCGTTCGCCTGTTCTGAATTTTCAGTCAATGGAGGAAAATGAGATTTTTTCAGCACGGAACGGTGTAGCTAGCCCATTTACTGGTATTTAAGACGAGGTCGAACTGAGAGTGTTCAGTGGTTTTGATGTTCGGCTGCTGATGGGCTCTAACATCTTTTCAGAGACGGGATAAAGCAACATACGCTGATTACAGTTACTCCTAACTTTAAGAACTTAGCCAATTCACGATGGCTATAACTTTCGGATTCGGCTTTTAGTTGCTCAAACCGTTTAACGAATGAAGACTTCCCATGTATACATTTAAATAACTATATAATAGTCAAAATCATTCTTTCCTTTTTCTTCTTAATTTCCAAGAAATGTTCGCGCTAAAATATTGCGACAGAAGTTTTCGAGTTTAAAATCTTGATTCGCAGTATACTTCTGGTAAAACTATTTTGGAATAGATTTTTTACATTTAAATTAATTTTCTTTAGATTTAAGTACAAATTTTAATGCCTGCATTTTAAAATAGCACCAATCGCACCGAAAAAGGAAAATTCGTATTACAGACATTTTGTATCAAACGTTAATCGGAACAAATGACACCCTTTCAGTGTTTATAGCAATCTTCATTTCGGCAAACAAGTGAAAAGGCAGTGTGAGCAAATGAAAGGTGTAGACCAGGTTTGCCGATTTTAACCATTTCCTTTGAAAGACTTAAAATATATTAGAAGTATTACAAGTTTAGAAAACTCTGGAATCGAAAAAGTTAAAATTTTGTTTTATGTCTAATTTTCAGACAGTTACGTCGGAAGGATGAGAAGGTCTTCCTCCCCTTCTGTTTTTCGAAGCATGAGTTATCTCCTGTGGTATTTTGAACGAAAGCCTAGAGTATTCAGGGAATATGTTTCATTATCTTAAAATCTGTAATGTTACGCCAATAAACTGAAAATAAGTTACTTGTTAACTCATTTTGAACCAGTTTAAGCAAATTATTAATTTGCTTAAAAATTAGTAATTTGCTAATTGTGTTCACAATAAGAAAGGAAGCGGTAACTTGTACATCGTTTAGCGAAATTCCACCTCAAAAAAATTTATAGGATTCCTTAAGTCTGTCCCATTTAAACAAGTTTTTCTACTTGAAATCTAACTTGTTTTAAAGGAAAATTTGCCTTTTTAAATTTCTAAATAAAAATCTAATTCATTTCTGTAACGTAGGCTTGAGGCCGTATTTAAATTCATTGCTACATCATGCGTCACTAGGAAAATTCAAGCAAGCTATAATCCAAATTTATCAACGCAGTAAAAACCTTGCGTTATTGGCGGGATCGGATCCTACATATCCATAAATAATCTCATTTTTGCAAATACCCTTTCTTCAAATATATAATTAACTGAACCAAAGTTAATTCTAATCAATGTGTCAATTATAATCAAACTTAATTCTAATGTGATGTGAAGTCCGTATTTCACTGAAAATAATGAAGACACCCAAATACGTTACTCCTTCCGTATATAAAATCATTATGGGGAATCAAACACTCGGAAGTCCGATACCCGAAACACATTATTTAAAGGTTAACCAAACCGCCAGAGAACAACTGCATTCATACACCAAAACTGATCAAGATTTAAGTATTAGGATAGTCTAAGGGGAAATTTTTAATAGCAAACTAAAGACTGAGAAAAATACCCTTGAAAATCGTAAAAACAAGTATTCAGATTTTATGTTTTGAAGTGCGCTCGCACATCAACAACCTGAAAAGAAATGGCATTCGGCAAATAGTTAAAGGAGTGAATAAATTACACATATAGCTAGTGAACAGATAACAGTAATCAATATATAAACATACCTCTGCAATTTATCTCCCATAGGTACCGACAACTTAAGGCGTTTCTGGTCGGCGGCCGGAAAATACCGGCTGACAAATCGTTTTGGCGGCAAAATTCTACATGGGTAACAAACAGCATCATTATAACAGGCATTACTAGGAGCATTGTCAAGAGAATAGGACTTCATGCTGATAACACCGGTTTAACCTTGCAACGAAATCAAACGCCTGCGTACTGAGGAAGTAAAAAAAAAGGAAGTGGACGATCCTATAATATAGACTTTAGCTATCGGTTACTTTAAATCTATCAATGGGCCAGATGCAAATTTTGTTTTGAATGGAGCGCTGCCCAAAATTTCAGCATTATTTTTGAATTTGGAGGAACAATTTTTTTTATTTACTCTTGAGGGATTTTCTTAAAAAATTAGAAGAAGAAAGTTTATAGAATCGTTACGGATTTTATATTTATTTGTCTATTTATTTAGAATTGTAATTAAAATTGCTTTATTTTCCCGTGCAACGCGTACGATTTTTGAAGGGAAAGCTACGTCGGAAAAGTAAAAATAAAAGAGCGCGTGCATTCAATATTTAATAAATAAATATCTCACAATTGCTGTTGCCATCCACGAAAATCGAGGTTTTACCAGAATGTTCCAGTAAATAATTAAAAAAAGCTTATAAAAGCCGACATGAAACACCTCAGTTCAGTTGTAGTTGTAGCTGTTTTAAGCGAACTGTTTATTTACTTAATGCTGTTTTTGATTGTTGCGATTTCGCTGTGAGATAGAATTACTTTATCTGTTTTGAAGTGACTTCTGTTTAATGTTTGAGATATTGTGATATTGTACTAATATCTCTGAGGAAATATTTTAGTGTTTATTTTATTTCTTGTGAAAAGAATAAATTTTGTTAACTTTTTAACGACTGGTGCATTGAATCCATTACGAACACGTACGCACGCAACAATTTTTGGTGTCAGGAATTGGGATTTTGAATGTGAATTACAAGAGCAATGGAAGAACAATTAAGGCAATTTACGGCAGCCTTTGCTGCATTTAAAGAAGAAATTAAAGCTGGCAAATATTCCGTGAAAGAGAAGATGAAAGCTGGTCAAGCATCTGTTAAAGATGAAATGAAGGCTGTTCAGGAATCTGTGAAGGATGAAATGAAGGCTGTTCAGGAATATGTTAAAGATGAGATGAAAGCGGTTCAAGAAAAGATGGAAGCTGGTCAAGAATCAGTTAAACAAGAAATGAGATTGGATCGAGAGTAAATGAAAAGAGAAATTGCTTGCATGATAGAAAACAAGTTCCAAGCTATGGAAGGAAGGATAGATATAGTAGTTGAAGACAAAGTCGGAGAAATTCAAAAAAGAGTTTCTTCGGTGGAGCAACAAATTGAAGAAAGAGTTTCTGCCGTCAAACAACAAATTGATGACAAGGTTTTTGCAGTTGCTAAAGAAATCGATACCTTGAAGAAATTCGTAGCGACGGCAGGGAGCAATAGTGATGGTTTTAAATTCTTACCAATGCCTGCTCGTCCTCATTCAAGCTATCTAAGTATGATGAGAAGACCTCTTGGCACGTTTATAAGACACAATTTTCAATAGTTGTGGATACGAATGGATGGGATTCCCAAGCTGAGGCCTGTCATTTCGCTGCTTCTCTGAGAGCAGATGCAACGGATGTCCTGCAGACTCTTCACAAGAACCAGAGACTAGACTTCGGAGCTCTATCCAGCGCATTGGAGCTGCGTTTCGGGGAGAAATGTTTGAAAGACTACAGTAGGCTTCAATTAAAATCCCGTCAACAGAAGCCCACCGAAACACTTCAAGACCTCGCCACGGATGTTGAAAGCCTGTCCCATCTCGCCTTTACGGAGTGTTCGAGAGAATCAAGGAAAATCTTGTCCCTGCAGTACTTTATCGACGGCATCCGGGATCCTGAAATACGGGAAGCACTGCGAATGGCTGATGTGAATTACTTAAAAAGTACTCTGTTGTACGTCATGAAATTCGAGGCAGCCCAGCAAGCAACTCGCAGAGACCGACATCCAATCAGAACTGTGAAAATCCAAGAGCCAGTGGATCAAATGGCTGCTAGCCTAGATGATTTAACAAGACAGCTGAACCCCTTGCAAAGGAATATTGGTGACAAGAAACCGACCGTAAAGTGCTAGAAATGCGGTGTTGAAGGGCACATACGAAGAAACTGCAGAACACCCCAGGGCACGGATGTTAAAACGGTGCATATCAAGAAGGAGGGAAACTAATTTATGTCCATCTCACGGGCGGAGGTTGCCAGATAATGAAAAGCTCCAGTTTAAAGCACTTCAGATTTCTGCAGCGAGTGGCGGCAGTAAAGGACTTTTCATCATGAGACACATAAATGGAGTTCCTTGTAATATAACCATCGATACAGGAGCCAATGTTATCATCATTCGAAAAGATGTGGCTGAACAATTGAAAAGCAAACTTATCTGGACGCCGCCCTGCGTTACCCTCCAGACTGTCTCAGGCGAGAACATCGAAATCGAAGGAAAATTAAACGTTAACATCACGTTTGGAAATGCCGCTTGCCATCACACGGCATATATAGCAGAAATTACAGACCCTTACTCATTTTTCCTTGGACTTTAAAATAACGAATTGCATTCTTCCTCTGAAGACATAACCTTATTCGGAATTAACGATGAAGGAGTGAAATCTATCCACAAAATCATAGCTCAAGACGATATCACAATACCGGCAAGAACAGAAATTTTACTTCCTGGATCCATAGCCGAAAATAGAAGTTTACGCTACGGCGTCATGGAATATCCCAAGAATAGTAACAACCCTAAAGGAGTACTAATAGCCTCAGCAGTCTTCGACCTGTCAAGGACCGTTATTCCGGTGAGAGTTATCAATGTAACTGACAAGGCGAGAGTTGTTAAGAAAGGTGAAGTAGTTTCAGAATATACTCCAATAACCAGCGTTGAAAGAAAAAGTAACATCCCAGAAACGTGTCTTCAGAGAGCATTACATCGGAGTTATTGCAGAATGCGCAATTAAACGATGAAGAAAGGAATGCTGCCAATCGTATCATTAAAGATATTCAAGATATTTTCTCCTGCTCGTCTTCTGACGTGGGTCGAACCAGTTTGACTAGACATAGAATCGATTCTTGTGATCATCCACCAACCAATCAACATCCAAGACGTCTCCCGATTGCGAAACAGGAAGAGGTAAGAACACTTTTAAAGGACATGCAAGAAAGCAATGTCATCGAGCCTTCAGAAAGTCCCTGGGCATCTCCCATCTTCCTGGTGAAGAAAGACAGGTCAACCAGATTTTGCGTTGACTATCGTCGGTTGAACGAGGTTACGAAGAAAGACAGTTATCCTCTTCCTAGAATTGACGACATTCTGGACAGTCCTTCTGGGAGCAAGTGGTTCTCGACATTTTATTTAAAGAGTGGATATTGGCAGGTACAAATACATCCTGATGACCGAGAAAAGACGGCATTTACTACAGGACAAGGACTTCGGCAGTTCAAGGTGATGCCGTTTGGACTATGTAATACGCCGGCTACATTCGAACGTCTAATGGAGACTGTTTTAAAAGGTCTTTCCTACGAAACCTGTCTGATATACCTGGATGACATCATCATCTTTAGGAAGAGTTTCGAAGAACATCTGAAAAATCTTAGAAAGGTGCTTCAGAAACTGAAAGAAGCCAATCTGAAGTTGAGTCTCGCTAAATGAAAATTATTCAGAGAGAAATTTACTTACCTCGGACATGCCATCTCTGCTGAAGTTGTGCGCACGGATCCTGAAAAAGAGCCAGCAGTTAAAGACTGGGGACCTCCCGAAAATGTTTAGAAGCTGAGAAGCTTTATAGGGCTTTGCACCTACTATAGGAGATTCGTGAAGGATTTTCTTTCATCGCAAGATCCCTTCACAAGCTGACAGAGAGCAAGCAAAAGTTCGTGTGAACAAAATGCGAGGATGCGTTTAAGAACCTGAAGGAAGCTTTAACATCTGCTCCAATCCTGACGTATCCTCAGCTCGACAGACTATTTATTCTCGACGCAGACGCAAGTAACGAAAGTGTCGGCTTTATTTTGTCCCAATAAATAGAGGGCCAAGAACGTGTAGTGGCTTACTGGAGCAAGTGCCTGTCTAAAGCGGAGAGGAATTACTGTGTCACCAAGAAAGAGTTGCTCGCCATATTAAAAACCGTAGAACATTTCCATCATTATCTATACGGCAGAAAATTCCTGCTCCGCACGGATCATGCATCATTGGCCTGGCTTTTAAATTTCAAAAATCCTGTGGGTCAGATAGCCAGGTGGATACAGAGACTCCAAGAATATGGCATCGCTACCCGTCATCGAAAGGAATTATCCCATGGACACGCAGACGCCCTGTCTAGAAGACCTTGCCCAAAAAACTGCCGATATCGTCCCAGGGTCGAAGCTAAATACCAACTGCTTAATCCGGTCTCACGACAAATTACGACATCAACATCGGCTGATCCAGGCCCACGGAGTGACAAAGAGGTCAGGAAAGACCAGCTGAAAGACCATGACATTAAACCCATAATTGATTTAATTTAGACCTCAAACAGAAAACCTACCTGGCAGGACATTTTCTCATTCATATAGGTTCGAACCCAGGTCGACCTCCCTGTTTTCGTGGTCTTAACCACTCGGCCACTGGTGGGACAAAATTGCTTCGAAAATATTTAATTCTAATTCATGCCTATTACACAAACTCTAAAGTTTGAAATGTTGGCTTAGTTGACGGATGCTCTAAACCTAGTGTTATAGCTTCCTGTTTTCATGTATGTTGTGTGTGAGAAATAACATCTCATTATGAAATTTTATTGTCTAAATTTTTGTGGCTTTGAATTCAGTATTAACTTATATCTTGCTTGTGTATTAATTATAAACTACTAGCCTTCTTCCGTCCAGAGCTTATAGATCTCTGGCACCCCTAAATTTTGTTGCCCTGAGCCGCTGCAACCATTCTGGCGCCTTCCTTAAATATAAGAAGTTTTAATACTTAATTTCCTTCTAAAGATATTTGTATTATATATTTGTATTAAACGCAATTTCTTGCATTAAATATTTTTATAGTTAAATTATTTTTTGAATATTTACTTACAAACGCATAATTTTTAATAAAAACACATGTGGTTGTTTGCTGTCAGAGAAGCGTCTGTTGGCTCCGCTTTTTGGATGGCGCTCGAGGTGCAGGCTTTCCAAGCCCACTTTGGTTGCAGTAACGGAAGTAAAATTTCAAATTAGATTAAATTAAATTATATGACATTGTAATACGAAGGTAGTATGTCATTTTCAATGTACGTGCTACAAAATGGAAGCAATACACATTTTTTTTTTGTGTGTAATTTTCTAATTTAACTTTTTTCCTTTTCCTTCTGCCCCATGGATTTGCATATTATGATCAATATTTAAAAGGTAACTCGAAGTAAATGGTATTGTCATTTCTTGGCTAGATCCTGAAATCAATTAAGTAAAACTGGAAAGTTTTGACTTACATTATTAAAAGAAATTTCTGCTTTAATTAACCATTAGATACTTAAGATTACTGAATAACTCTCATTATCACCCATCAAGTAGTTTATTTTTCTTTCCCAGGTATAATCAAGAGTAGAAATTTTAGACATTAATCTATATTCTCTACTGATGAGAACGTAAGAAAAAAATAAGAGACAGAAACGCATCAGTAAATCCCCTTTCCTGTATTTCCAACTGATCTTGGGACCCATGGCGAGTGTAGCCGGCCCACATCCTGCGTTTAGAGGAAAATGAGAAGACGATTCTGCTCTGTTGCTCACTCGGCCACGACGCTAACCATTTTTAGCGGAAAAAAAGAGCTTTCATCCCCCCCCATAACAGAATTTATTTAAGTTTATCTACCTCCTACACCTTAATACCCGGATGTTTAGGTCTGAATGATGCATGAAATATAAACTGAATTGCTTCATCATTTTGATTATATGTCGGATGCGTCTTAACACACTGCAAGCAAAGAACAAAGGGAGATACTTACTTATTTTCCAATTGATGGAATCCATAAATGTAAGATCTTTTGCTAAAAAGCTTGAAAACAAGGTTTCTGAATTTAACGCCAGCAAATAAATCTACTCTCTTAGACCCGTAATATATGCGTGATTTTTTCCCTCTTTTTATTCTATCTTTAATCTTTAAAAATGATTTTTTAGATTTTAGATTAAAATATTGTTTACATATTGATAAATTTAACCTGCAAAATTCATAATGATAGTATAAGGAAGAAAAAATTAGAAACGTTTTTTAAGACTATCACCTGCAATTGAAAGGATGTGGAACTTCAAACTTCAAACGATGTTTTCTCAGTTTAGCATTTTTCATTACCTCAAACTGTTTTTCGCAACTCAAAATTTAATTTGCAAAATGCTTTGTCCGTCACGCGCTTGTTTGTTAATATTTTTTTTTAATAAAAAACATTATTTTAGACTTTACTTCACATAGGGATTTTTTCGAATTGGATACGATTGGTATTTTTCTCATACGGATTGCCTCTTGAGTAAGTTTTAAATTCATGTTCTCGGTTATTTTATTAGCATTTTTAAAATTTAATAAAAACTGTGTTATTAATTTCTTTTGATTTTTTGACATTTCATTTTCACTTTCAGGGAAGGGGGAGTTCCGTCAAGTCTGATGTACCTCCTCTTGATAACGTTTTATCAAATTTGATTGCATTCCTCTTCCTATGTATTCATTTTCGGGGTTTTTGTATTTTACATTTCTTTAATTCTTTTGCTGTTCGGTTAATTTTACATATTTATTGGCAATTTTGAAATTTAGTGGAACTGAATTTCACTTTTTTTGGGTTTTTGTGAAACTTTTTGACAAGCGCCTGGCCGCAGCCACCACCACTGTTCTTATTGGTTGCCGTTTATGACGTCAGGTTGAAGAGATTTCATTATCTGTTTCGTTTACGTTAGGTGAACTTATACTGCTTTGGTCTTGGCTATGTATAAATGTGAATTTGTGGAGCTGAGGCTCAAGCTTTTGGCGCGCAAAAATGCCGCGGGGAATTCATTTCGTCACTATATGACATCACAAGTCATGTCCAATAAGAGCTTGGGGTGGTGGCTGGGGCCAGGCGCTTGTAACTTTTTGGGTCTTTCTGATAATAAATTTCTTAGTTATTGTTTATACACGTATATATATATAAGTTCTGATATGCATAAAACTGATAGATAATGATAATTATATGTATATATACTATGTATATATAATCAGCCTATCAAATATTGGATTTGAGACAAGATTTTTTTTTTCCAATGGCGGGCCCTCAGCCGACTTCGGCTTGGCCACTACTAAGGCCAGAAGTGGTGGCTACTTTATTATGGAGGCACCCAATAGGTGGGCCACCTTTGCCTCCTATGAAGGGACGGACAATTACAGCCATGCCTTTTCCGGGATTCGAACCCAGGCCCTTTGGTATCGTTGCCGGCTTCCCTAACCACTATACTCTCTGGGCGGCTTTGAGACAACATAATAATATTTATTTGTAGCGCAGTTTATGTCAGCTATCTTTTCTAGATAAATATTAATATAATCCTCTTAGAATATTTTAACTTATTTCAAATTTGTCATTAGAGGTAAATAGTTCTAATTTAGTAAAAAAATTCTCTTTATTAAATCTAAAACTTCGGTTTGTTAAATGGTTCTAAATTCATACAAATACTATTGCCATACAGTGGTTGTCCCCATACTTTTTTGACGATTTTTATTGTAATTACAGAAATATATTACCGAAAATTTTGTGATTTAAATGTTCTGTTTGATAACTCTTATTATTCACTATCTTTCTGTTCCGTAATTTCCAAGGCAATAGAGACTTTTGAAGTATCGGAAAAGGTATTTTATCCCATTCCTCTTGAACAGCTGTCCAAGTAGGAGGGTTATAGATCGATGTTTGCACAATCCGCTTTTTAAAAGTTCAAAAGCGCAAAAATCCACGGGTGATACATCAAGAGATTTAATAGGGATATGAATGAAGGGTATGGCCTTGATACCCGTTTCTTGTTCCATTATTTCCAGGAAATTAAGAGAGGATTTTGACGAGTGGTTCCTTAGTTTGTCTTGATGCTTTTCTACTGATTGATGGCATTGTGGGTAAGGGGAAGGTAGATCATATTTGAAAATTGTGTATAAAATATGTTCTTGATGATATGTGGAGTTGATCTTAATATTCCACTTTCTTTGCTTTTAATTTGCTGTTATATGAAAAACCAGCAAATATCGTAAATCCTTTTGAAAAACTTTCTTTACATTCTTTGAACCATGTCTTAAGATTTTTTTCTCTCTTCGGTGATAATGAATGGATTTATTTTTATCGCAGTTATTTAAATACACCAAACTTCATCTATTATGATAACATTTTTGCATTTTTTTTCCAGATAAATGTTTCTCATGAAGAATTCTGCAGCGCGCTCTGAAGTTCGACTATATGTCGTGGAGAAAAACAATGCACATCGTGTATTTTCGCTTTTTAATTTTCAGATTAGCTAAGCATTTTAAAGATTCTGCAATTGTCCCTTCACTTCGCGGATTTTTTTTATTAAAGACCTTATCTTTGCAATATTCGAAATATTCCATTTTTTCTTTGGATATGTATTTGGAACAATTTTTTTTTCATTTAAAGGCAAACTTTGATGTTTCTTTCCTTTTTTGTTCACAATATTATCTAGCGCAGCTTTAGATAACGAAAACTATGGCTTTCACAGCGTTTTTTAATAACTTGATAAGAATACTTTTCTTCGGAAAGAGCGCAAATATAGTCTTTCATCCATTGCTTCTTTAAAAGCGTCATTTTGCAAGAAAACAAAACTGTCAATTAATAGATGATAATTATACTTAAAAACATAGTCGTAGTTTCCAAGCAGACGATTTTTTTTATAGCAAAGCAAAAATCATCTGAAAATGCTTGAACAGTCTCTGTATACGTCTGATTAAGCGGTAATTTAACCTTCCCATTTTTTTAAACATTGAAGTGATTTTAAAGTTGCTTTCTTAGAGATTCTGTGTGCTTTGATATTAGACTCATTTAAATAGTTATTTTGTTTTGAAATTACTTCTCTAGCCGATATAATTTGAAACACATATAATACACATTTAATGAATAATAATTGATAATTATGACCATCTGCAGCCTTTTATAATTAATAAAATAATTTCGAACTCTCTTAAATTCAAATACTGGGATTTTTAATTTCCTCTTTATTCATTTCTTTTTAAACCCACATCATATGTTTGTTTTATTATACATATTGTTACGAATTTCACATTTATTTGGCTATTTATTTAGAATTGCAATTAAAATT
>KL814149.1:0-11600 GCA_000611955.2 Stegodyphus mimosarum
TGGACAGCCGTCTTCAACTTATCGGAGAAAGCCATTCTGTGGTCCTCAGTTGATGGGCGGGTGAGTTCATTTGACTTTATTGAAAGGCGACAAGGCTTCAAGCAACTGCAGACCAATTACAGTACAGACGAGTGACGACATTTATAACGCGCGCTGGCTGAAGTTCTAGGAATATTCTCCCATTATTTCACTAACTCACACGCCGCATTTGTAGTTCGAAAAAATGGCACAAAACAGTATTATGACCAAAACGCAGCAGAATATGCTGCTGTGTTATGCGGAGGAAAATCTCGTTTTTTAAAGGAAAAGTTAACGCTAGGCTATTTAGGGCTAAGAAATAAAGAGAGATGTGTAACGAAAACGAAAAAAAAAGAAAACCACGAAAGAACGGTAAATAGATAAGAGTGAATGAATTAAGCTTACTTAAAATCTTTTTAGAAATAAACAGTTTTAATCATTTAAATTTATGATATGATTAACCTGCACTGCAATCTAAGTGCAAACTAAGTTTAACTATTCTGTATGTGTGATTAATTCGTATTCCAATTTTTGTCAGACATATATTAGCAATACTTTTTTTAAATATTACATTGTTGTTAGTTTAATTTTAATTTAACTAAAAGGTAGTAATATTATTTTCACAGTGGAAGTACAAAAGTAAAAATAACGCAGCTGAAGAAGTCTTTGTCAAATCAACGTTTTAACACTTTGATACATTAAATAGAAAACTATAATAATAATCAATATCTCTTTTACAATAGAAAAATGAGAACTCTGCTATAAACAGTTTTTTTTTCGTTTGCAAAGAAACACACTTTTTTAAATCCTAATAGATTACAAAAGCACTATTTCAGAGAGAAACCCTCAGTCTTATAGCATTGTTACTTTATAACATAATTCAATAATAATTCTGCTGATAAGCCCACCAGCGGCCGAAGGGTACAGTCGCTGAACGCAGGAAGTTTGGTCCGAGGTTCGGACCCCGCGAACAGGCTGACCACGTCAGCGTTTTCGTGGCTTTCCCCATGTCTAACGTGCATATGAGCCTGTTTCCCTCAGAAAATCATCCCTTAGAAACCAGTTTTAAATCGTAATAAAATTACACACACACACACACACACACACACACAAAAAAAATCTGAAAGCCGTCAGGTTTTATATTACGCCCAAAAGGGCGTTTTTTTAATTTTTTGCGTGTTACATTTATTTATTAAATATCATGTTCTTCGTACTAAACCATAAAATTCAATTCAACAGCAATATCAGCTCGCCAGATGTCGCTGCAAGGGAAAAACAGGTCTGATCGACATCCCATATTCTGTGAGTACGGAAGTCTTCGGAAGCGTAGGGAAAAGTGTTCCCTTGTCGTCAATCAGGCTTGTGCAGTTGACGTCCTAAGTACACAATGGCTTTGTATGTGTTTTCGCCGCTAATTGTTTCGCATTTAAACGAAGAATACGGTAGTAGTTCTCTGAATCGGCGAATTTATAGAAAATATATTGATGCTTTTGCTCTACCAGAAGATGTTTTCATTACATATTTCAGATTGTCAAAATTTATAGTTATTTTAATTTGAGATGAACTGAAAGAGTATTTAGAGCCACATACAGAAAACAAGAATGCAATTTCTACTGAAAGAAAGGTTATACTTTTCCTGAAATTATAGATATATATTGTAATTATATAGTTTAAAAATGTAGAAGACAGAATGAAAGAATGAAATGAAGAATTGCCTCAATTGGCACATCTGCCTTCTCATACGAAGCATTAGTATTTTTTAATTATCTCCAAAAATGTAATAATTTGTGATGTGGCTTTCCATAAAAATAGTTTCCGACTGAACAATATTTAACACTGCACTCAAGATATCGACATTTGAAACAAGCTTTATTGATTTTAACAATTTCAACTCTTTCTTTAACCGAAAGGTTTTTAAATTGTGGGCAAGAAATTAAATTGCGACTTACATTATTCTTGCATAAAATGGAACACATTTCGACCCTTTTTTGAAACCGTGAATTATGAAGGGTTTGTTTTGTTTCCCGCAGTATACTTTGTAAAGATATTAGAATCCTTTTTATTTTTGCCTTTGTGGATAAATAAATGTTACATTTCCGTCCTAGCTGTTGTGGTTCAAAAATGATTCTCCTTGTTCAACGGCAACATTTGTCATTAATTTCTTATGAAGTAAATTGAAAATTTTATCTGACACAACTAATTCACATAATGACTAAAATCATTCATTTTGTACAGCTGACAGTAATATTCGAATATCGCATTTAGTCTCGACTAAAAAATTATTTAAACATTCCTGTGGTTTTGATGAAACTCCTGTAACACTAAAGCTTTAGGTTTATCGTAGCTACATAAGTCTTCTACTGACACATAAACCACTAAATCATTCGCTTTCTCACGTAAAATATTCTGAAGAATTTCTTATTTTAACTCATCGGGAACATTTTTTTGTTTAAATGCTTTCTCAAAGGAATGGAAAAATAGGTTTAATAACTCTCCTCTCGAAGATATCGGAATAGTTAATGTTCTGACACTCTTAATTAAATTTTCCAAGGTGTTATTTGAAGAATCGGCATCCAAACTAGCTGTCAAATTGCCGTGTTTTGCTAGCTGTCAAACTAGCTGTCAAATTGCCACGAAAAATTCTTTCGAATTCTTGTGACTGCGAATTCTTTCTCCAACTGCGTAAGCTTAATCTTCTCTAACTCAAGTTTTATTTCATCATCGGATTTTTTCACTTGCATTTCCTCGATTACAGAATTAACTGCACTTTTAAGTAATTCAATATCTTTGCATACATCACTATTCTGTATTAAAGATTTCAAGTCAGCGTCTTAGCGTCTTCCGGCACCTAACTCTTTGGCGTCGAGTTTTAACTCGTCCTTTTGTAGTTTATCAATTAATGATATAATGCTAACCCAAATTAGAAAATTTGTTGACACCCCAAATAACTGGGATCGCTTTTATGCCGCACTTGTTTACCTAATTATTCAATCCAAATCCACAACAAGAGTTCGTTGACGCAAAATCCATGACCTCATTCTCTCCGGTTTCATAGAACCATGTTTACTCTTATCTGCACAATAACTCTCATATTTGCACAAGCCAATAGACTGTATTATACTATTTTTATTCGCACTTAAATTGCGATAAATCGCGTTAACTTTTCCAACTCAAATTACATCTTTAGAACACTAACAGGAATATGAATATATCGCCAGATGCTTTCTCAAAAATATCGCCAGATGAATATATCGCCAGATGCTTCCTCGCAAGCATGTTTAAACAGATATCATCACGGAGCATGCCGAACATGTCCTCACGGAATATGTGCAAACATATCATTATGAAGCATAAGCAAACAGTATGTAACCCTAAATATAAGAAAATTAATTATGCGGTAATTATAAAGAAACAAGGTTTGTACAAAATTGTAACTCCGATATCTCATCTAAATTACTTGAAAAGCTCATATTGAATTTTGGCACATATTGGTGTCTGCTCAATGTAAAATCTTTTGTCACCTCAGTATTATTGGGGAGGAATAGTACAAGATATTCGAAATTATTGTAAACGTTGTGAAGTACATGAATTTAGTAAGAAAAATAAGTAAAAGAAATTTGCCCAAACGCAAGTATTAGCATCTGTATGTAAACCTTTGGAAGTGTTATCTATTGATACTGTTGATGGTTTAAGTTACTAAAATTCTACTAAAATATACATTCACGTAATTATAGATCATGTTACTCGATCTATATACACTGCTCGACATTGAAAATGCAACACCAAGAAGTAGTGGTCAGAAATTTATGCAAATTTTAGAGTAGACGCACGTCACTGAGTTACGCGAATGATGCGAAATGCGCAGCTCAGCTCTTCGACGCACGTGAAGTAAGATATAAGGGAAGGAACGTGCAGAATAGGCAATATTCACGTCGTTATTTCTGCCAGATGAATTATCGAAGAAAGTTGGTTTTTGTCCCGGAGCATACGTGTACTAGGAGAGAATGCCAGGCCGCTGTCAACGAAGGCTCTTCCAGCAGATAGACGATTTTAAGAGGGGTATGGTGATAGGACTGAGTAGGGCGGGTTAGTCAAATCGCAGCTGATACCCACATGCATGCGAGCACGGTGCATCGCCTGTGGCGAACATGGTTGGAATAAGGGAATGTGGGAAGTAGGAGAGGTGCAGCTGCAGCCAGAGTGACGTCAGTACGCGTGGATCGACGCATCAGCCGACAAGCTGTGGCGGTCCTGCAAGTCACTTGTACCGCGATTCTGCAGCATGTGCAAGATACCCTGGATGTTCCCGTGTCGACGAGAAGCATTTCTCGTCGATTGGTTGAACGTGGCCTGCATTCACGGCGTACGTTAAGAAGATTGCCATTGACCCCACAGCATAGACACCAACGTTTAGAATGGTGCCGGACTGGAGTGATGTAGATGACAGAATGGCGAAACGTCGTGTTCTCAGATGAGTCACGCTTCTGTTTATCCAGTGACAGTCGCCGCATACGTGTGTGGCGTCGACGTGGAGAGATCTAATCTGGGAGTAACTGTGAAACGCCCCACCGCGGGACCACGAGGCATAATGGTTTGGAGCGCTATTGCCTACGATTCCAGGTCACCTCTAGTTCGTATTCAGGGCACTATAATGGCCCAACGATACTTGGATAATGTACTGCGGCTGGTGGCAATCCCCTACCTTCAGGGGCTGCCTAATGCAATTTTTCAGCAGGGTAACGCCCGACCACACCGTGCTCGCATCTGCCAACATGCTCTGCAAGGTATACAGATGCTTCCCTGGCCACCGTACTCTCCTGACCTGTCACCAATCGAACATGTGGGGGATGTGATTGGACCCCGTTTGCAAACTGTGCCCCTGCCTCGTTCAGAAGACGAAATGGGGCAAATGGTTGAAAGGGAATGGACAGCCATCCCTCTGGACACCGTCCGCACTCTTATTGACTCTATGCCTAGATGTGTTTCTTCGTGTATCGCTGTCCGCGGTGGTCCTACATCCTACTGAGCCCAAGCTGTCAAGTACATATCTAATGTATTACTATTGTTATCAAGCTGTCAAGTACATATCTAATGTATTCATGTAACTTTACCAGGTATCCAATGTATTAATGTATTTTATTGATGGATCATATTTCATGCACTTAAGAATATTATTACTATTGTTATTGTTATTAGTATCAGTATGATTATTATTAATATTAATAGCATTTGACATTTTATTATTATTTGTCTTATATATATGTATTATTCTGTATGTATATGTATTATTATTATTAGTATATGTCGATGTATCTAAGAATTATGTCAACGTGCGCCCAAGAGTTTCACCAACGCATTCTACAGCTAATATATTTTAACAGCTTATATATTATATTCACGCAGCTAATGTATTCATGAAACATCATCCGAGTCCGTGTTCTTTCATGCAACTTCACAGAGAAGCAAATGTAATCCCGAGGCAAATCTCCTGGGACTCGATAGCTGCCGGTTCAAGATAATGGAGGGCGTGGGACATATACCTGCTTACCTTTGTTAGACATCAGGTGTCCCCGTCATCCGTCACCTATCACCTATCCTACTGAGCCGACGCCGTTCTCACTCTGTATTCTGATTATCATTTTGAAATAAAGATCACTTATTGCTGCTTGCTGTCTCTGTCTTTTTTAAAAATTTCCTCACTTTCTGACCACTCCTTCTTGGTGTTGCATTTTCAATGTCGAGCAGTGTATATAATTTCGCTTCTAAAAGCATAGCTACTTATACTTACATTAATTGCTTAAGATAAAATATTTTAAGTTCAGTTCCCAAAGAAAATTTTAGGGGATAGTAATGCTTCTTCTTCAAAATTAAACCATTTTTCAAGCGACACTAACATTACACAATTGTTAACTACTGCTACTAGACCACAAATTGATGGTAAAGCGAAAAGAGTCAATCAAACTATTATAACTAGATTAAAACTGTGGAGTATTACTTAATTTTCTAATGTGTTATTTTAAGTTAAAGTACTTTCTTTTGAATTCTAATTTAATTTCTCTGCCGGAGTGCAAATAACCGGGACGTGCGATATTCAAATCGGGTGGAAGGAAATATTGAAAGAAAGGTTTTGGAGGGCGAAATGAAAGCGTGTTCTGTTTGCTTGAAGGCCACGTTACTAAATTTGATTCTCTAGCGATTAGAATTCTGTGGCATTGAGTTATTCTTGCCATAAGGCCACGACTTTCGAGTCAGAGTCAGCTTGCACGATAGTTAATCTGTGACATTAATTTTAAATTATTCATTACCTTTTCATTTAAGCCAAAAGTGTTGGCTTTGTATGTACGAGCTGGTGCTGTCTTTCAAACTTTATTTGATTTAATAAAAGATTCTTTACACCCTTCTCCTAACTTTGTAGTATTTTAAAGGACTTCGATGATAATTCATCAAACAGTCTTAGCAAAGAAAACAAGACGTTTCAAACTGTAAATTAACTTCTTATCAAGATATTATTGCATGGACAAAATTGTTCCCTTAGGTTACTTCAGAGTTCGATAACACATTGCATTCTGAAACAACATTCCCACCATCTTACTTAATTTATGGAAAAGTACCTTATGATCTCTTAATCGAAAAGCAAGTTTACACCCACCCATTGAACAAGCTAAGAAAATTGCTAGAGAAAGGTCTGATGATTTTCGTAATGTAAATAAGAATAGCTATGACTCCGATTTTAAAGCAATTTTAAACTTATGGGTAATACATGAGGAATTTCAATATCCTACCACTTGAAAACTTTCTCCTCCTTTTCCAGGCCCTTATAAAATTTAACGCAATATTCTGAAGTTATTTTTTAAATAAATAAAATAAATTCCTTTCCTTAAAAGAAATCAGAATTTGTCCATTCTACCAGGCTCGGACCTTTTAACCCAGCATGTGAATTTAAATTAACTGTCAGAAAGAGTAGAATACCTGTTGCTATTAAAAATTAAGTAAATTTTATTTTTCAAACTAGGCATTAAAATATTTTAAAACTTTTTTTAACCCTATTGGGACATTATAACCTGATAAAGACATTTACCGTAATTATGAAAACTTAATTCTCGAATTTGACCTTTTCCCAGGCTGGCTTCTTTCCCGTCTTACCCTTTCCTTCTTCTCAGATTTGTTTTGTTCAAAATTTGTTGTATACGTCTCCGTAAGTACGGAGATGAGGAGAGGAAAAGATCTACCCTTCAACATTTTGTAATTTGGACATCTTACCAGATTCCAAGCAGTGACAACATACGACCGCTGTCCCCATAAGAATACGCCTAATCTCCAAATTTATTATTACTTTTAAAAAATTTTTAATTAACACCACACACGCACACACACACGCATATAAGGTGTGTTCAAATGAAAGTGATTCGAAGCGCCGCATGCGAAAAGTTTGCACTGGATTTTCGTGAAACAAAGACGATAGTGAAGCTGTAAAGCTGTATGTAAGACGCATGCGTGTGAGGAAAGAGATGTGTGCTAACATCAGTCGTAAGGATTAAAAATGGCTGGTGTGGATGCAACTGCTTCGAAAACGGATCAGCGAGCTGTAATTAAGTTTTTAACACTGCAAGGGTGTAAGCCGGTGGACATTCATCGAAGAATGGTGGCTGTGTACGGAGACACAGGTGTGTTGAAGCCCATGGTGAGATGGGCAAGAATGTTTAGCGAAGGCCGCCAGGAGACAACGATTTTCCACAGCCCGGTCAACCCGAGGTTGTGACAGATAAGCTGATTATGGACACTGACATGGCAAACAAGGCAAATCGACGTTGAAACATTCATGACATTGAAAATGATTTGAACGTTTCCATTGTACAGTTCACAATATTGTCAGCAACATTCTCACGTATCGAAAAGTTTGTTTCCAATGGATACCCCACATACTGTCTGACCACCACAAGAAATAGCGAATGGGCCGGAGTTTAAAGCATTTGTTGCGCTACACGGCTGACGGTGACGACTTTCTGCAGCACATAGTGGCAGGAGATGAAACCTGGTGTTACCACTTCCAACCGGAAGGGAAGTCCGTGAGCATACAATGGAAACATCCCTACTCGTCTAGACCCCCAAAATTAAAAACTCAGCACTCAGCCGGAAAGGAGATGTTGACAGCATTTTTCGACGTTCAAGGAGGGTCACCTATTACTGGAGTTTAAGGAGCCGCACGTCTCCATCAATGTCCAACAGCACACCGAAACGCTTGATAAGCTGCATAAGGCTATCAAAAGCAAACGTTCAGGTATATTGTAGCAGGTGTCATCCTTCTGCGCGACAGTGCAAGGCCGCATGTCGCCCGGGTATGTGTCGAGGCCCTGGCCCGTAAAAGGTGGGAATTCTTGCAACATCCAGCTTACAGTCCAGATCTGTCGCCTTGCGGCTATCACATCTTTGGACCACTGAAGAATGGCCTAAAGGATCAACTCTTTCAATTCGACGAGGACGTAAAGGCTATAGTTATGAAATAGTTCCATGATCAACAGACATCGTTGTTCCCCGACGGAATTCATAACCTTCCCAAGCAATGGGACGCCTGCCTTAACGCAATAGGTGATTTTTCTAACAAACATTGTAGGCATTTCAATCATTGAATATTGCTGCTCCTATCTATATATCTGTGTCATTTTTGCCTCTACCCATCTCATGGATACACACCTCGAATCATTTTCATTTGAAGGCGACTCATACAACACATATTTAAGATCTTTATTATTATTTTTATTAGTCATATTCTCTTTATTAAATTTCTGTGACATAACTTGAGGATACAAGTTATTTGTCTTGAATTTTAACTTCTACACACACATATATATTGTTGCGTGCGTACGGATTCGTAATGTATTGAATGCGCAAGTCGTTAAAAAGTTAGTAAAATTTATTCTTTCTACAAGAAATAAAACAAAATGCTGAAATATTTCCTCATAGATATTCGTACAATATCACTATACCTCACGGTAGTTATATTTAAGACTACTAAAACGTTGAATACAATACAATTCAAAATACAGAGAAAGTTAATTCAATCTCGAAGCGAATTCGCTACAATTAATAACAGCACTTTGTAAACAACAGTTCGCTTAAAACAGCTACAACTGAGCTGAGATATTTTAATACAGCTTTTATAAACTTTTTAATTATTCACGAAAATATTCTGGAAAAATCTATTTTCTTGATTTTTCTGGATAACAAAAGAAATTACGAGATTTCTATTTATTAAATGTTAAATGCACGCGCTGGTGTATTTTTAGTTTTCCGACTTAGCTTTCTCTTACAATTCGTCCCGCGCTGCGTTTCACGGGAAAATAAAACAATTTTAATTACAATTCTATTAAAAATAGCTAAATAAATACAAAATCCGTAACACTACCCACTTCCCAAGGAAGGTACGTCTCGGCAGTACAATTCCTGGAGAGGAAGCCAAACTTAGAACTAAGGCATGAATGCAGTAACAAACATTACATTGCAATAACAAACATCATAAACAATAATTGCAATAAACAAATCAAATACTGTCAACTACTAAATACAAATCAAATACTAAATGCGAATCAAGTACTAAATACAAATCAAATACTGTCAAATACTAAATAAAAATCAAATACTATCAAATAATAAATACAGATCAAATACCATCCAATACTAAATACAAATCAAATACTATCAAATACTAAATACAAAAAATACCATGGTCTTATACTATTTACATTACTATTTACAATTATATACAGTACGTACTATGGACATAGTAAGGAGCTAAAATGTCCTAATAAACGACTTTAGGCTTCGATGACTTACGGATCCCAACCACGACGTCGTTCAGCCTATTTAGGACTGTGCACGGACCATCCCAAGGTGACTGTAGTTTCGGATAGAGTTCTCTACGTCGAGTCGGATTTCACAACCACACCTTGCCTCCTTCGCTGAAACGATGTCCAGTGGCTCTGGTGTCCTATCGAGTCTTCATCTTCTCCGCCTCCAAGTTGACCCTCTCACGTGCAAAGTTGTGCATCACTTCGAACCGGGCCTGGAGACCTTGAATGTATTCCTCAGGCGATGAAGGCTCATCCGGAGAGAGACCAAACAAGAGATCACAAGGCAGACGAAGGTCACGGCCGAAGAGCATCTGAGATGGGGAATAGCCGGTATAGTCTCATGGAGAGGACTGCGGTAAGCCAGTAAAATCAGTAGTAACTTCTTGTCTCAGTCCTGTTGGTTTCTGGAAACCGCTAATGACAGGTTATTAAGGATGGTTCGATTAAACCTCTCTACCATGCTGTCCGACTGGGAACGTAAAGGCGTCGTTAGGGTTTTGTCAATGCCGAGTAGCTTGCAGAGTTCTTTGATTACAGCCGAGGTCAAATTTCTTCCTTGATTGGAATGTAACTGAAGAGACACTCCAAAACTGAAGCACCGGTATCGATTCTATGTAGCGTCAAACTGGTTCGACCCACGTCAGAAGACGAGCGGGAGAGAACACCTTGAAGATCTTGAATGATACGTTCGGCAGCATTACTCTCTTCATCGTTTAATTGCGCATTCTGCAATAACTCCGATGTAATGCTCTCTGAAGACACAGATTCTGGAATGTTACTGTTTCTTTCAACGTTGCTTGCGGGAGTATATGCTGCGCCTTTCTTAATAACTCTCGCATCGTCAGTTACATTAGCAAATCTCATTGACAGGTCGACGAGTGCTGAGGCTATTAGTACTCCTTTTGGGCTATTACAGTTCTTGGATATTCCACGACGCCGTAGCCGAAATTTCTATTTTCGGCTATCGATCCAGGAAGTAAAATTTCTATTCTTGCCGGTATTGTGATATCGTCTTGTAGGATTTTGTGGATAGATTTCACTGCTTCATCATTAATTCCAAATAGGGCTATGTCCTCAGAGATAGAATGCAGCTCGTTATTTTTAAAGTCCAAGGAAAAATTGTATCTTCATAGAAAGTGCAATCCGAGTATGCAAGGATCTGTAATTTCTGATACATATACCGTGTGATTGTAGGCGGCACTTCCAAACGTGATGTTAACTTTTAATTTAATTTCAATGTCGATTTTACCACCGGACACGGTATGGAGGGTATCGCAGAATGGCGTCCAGATGAGATTACCTATCAGTTGTTGAACGAAATCTTTTCGAATGATGGTAACATTGGCTTCTGTGCCGATGGTCATATTATAAGGAACTCCATTGATATGACCCATTATGAAAAGTTCGTTACTGCCGCCACTCACTGCAGAAATCTGAAGTGCTTTAAACTGGGGCTTTTCATTATCTGGCACCTCCGCCCCGCGAGATGGCCACAAATTAGTTTCCCTCCTTCTTGACAGGCGCGGTCTTAACATCCGTGTCCTGGGGTTTTCTGCAGTTTTTTTGTATGTGACCTTCATCACCACAGTTCCAGCACTTTAGTGTTTGTTTCATGTCATTCCCATTCCTCTTCAAGGCATTGAAGTGTCTAGTTAAATCATTTAGACGAGCAGTTAGTTTGTAGCATTCATTATTTTAATTAACCAAATTATTTTTAGTTTGAACTTTCCTATC
>KK114648.1:0-34102 GCA_000611955.2 Stegodyphus mimosarum
TTTATTTATTTATTTGTTTTATTATGAAATAAATAAAACAATAAATTATGAAATAATTATGAAATAAATAAAACAATAAATAATAATATGAAATAAATAAAACAATCCCTTCATGTCAAGCTCCAGCTCCCCAAAAATTGAATAAAATCTCTGATGTTATTTCACAACTTCTTAAATTTGAAAATTTAAACTAAATACTTGTATGCTGTGTAACGAAATTTCTTTTACATTATTATATATTTTGTTCGACGAAATTTCTCTTCCTACTAAACAACTCTTGTCTCGTCAAAATAATAAAATACTTCAAGCGTTATGTCTGAAGAGCTCAGTGGTCTATGTTCTTTACCAGCTGTACCTTTTAATGGTTTATTATGAATTTGAAATCATATATGCACACAAAAGTTTTTACGTTTTATCCAGCAGCCTGCAAATTACATTTCAAACGGGTTCCACAATACATCTTCACAATCTATGTAATCGGCTTGTCACGTGACCAAACAAGTGACATTATTCCTTATCAATCCGATCAGCCAACAGAGATTCAGCATTTTTTCAGCGGGCGGTACGGCGAGTACGTTTTAGGAACATGCTTCCCTCCCTGCCACTCCCGCTCACCAACTGGATTGTATAGGCGTCTCCCTGAGACAGCTGTCGGCTGAAAAGGACGATGTCAGCGATTTACTTGTGCGGCAAGGTCTCTTGAACTTGGTGTAGGCTTTCCTGCCCCAAGGGGATTAGAAACAACAACATATTTTGTAAAACTTTAACAAATTTTTGATGAACAAACTCAAGCGATTTAAAAGCAAGCAATGGCAACACTCTACGGGAAAAAAATTTTTTTTATCTAAAGCGCTGATCGGAACTGTGTATCAGAAATTCTAAAGATACGCTCATCTTAAAATTATTTTGCGATATTGCTGTTGAACTGCATTTTGTGGTTTAAGTGCGAAGAACATTAATAAATAAAGGCAACACACAAAACGCTAAAAAAACGCCCCTTTGGAAGCAATTTAAAATCTGAAACCGTTCAGATTCTTTTTTTTTAAGGAAACTTGAAAAATGAGCGATGTCCTCGCCGGGACTCGAATCTGGACCTCTCGAATACGCGCCGACTGTGTTAATGTTAATCCATAAAGGCATACTGGAAGAAGGAAAAAAGTAGGTACTCCCTCTTTTAGGAAGTGACTGGGAATGAGGGGACCCAATCCCTAAATCCTAGTGGTGACGAATTATTGTCCTCCACCTTTTAGTTCGGGAACCATTTGTAGATTCATTGGGTTATTTTAAATCAGGAGATGTGACAATGTGCAATAGCCTTGCCAGGACTGGAACCTAAACCTCTCGAATACACCCCGGGTGTGCTAGCGTTACACCATGAAGGCATACCAGAAGGAGCGAACACTTTATAAGGATTTATAGCATTGACCAAAAATATAAACTCATTTCTTATATATCTGATGCATTCCTGTGTAAATTTTAAAGTGCTTTAATTGAAACTGAGAATGGATTTGAAAGAGTATTTGCAGCTCTAGAACAAAGGAACACTGGACGATGATTTTAGCAAAAATCGACCAAAATATTGGTTAAATAAATTTCATATAATCTACATTCTACAGTATTAATTCTATCGTCTACTAAAACCGCTTGTGTGTAAAATTATTCAAAAAAAATATAAACATTTGAATGCGCTTGTTTAGACTTTATAGTGACATTTAAAGAGACATTTATGTTAGTAAAAAAGTAAACAAAGATTTGAGAAAAGTTATTTTACGTTAATTTACGCAACTAACACGTTTTACTATTAGTAAAATATCAATGTGTAAGATATTCATGCAGGTTTGTTTCACTATTTCTCCAAGAATGACTCACCCACACTTATTAGATGCCAAATAAGTGTCACATTATGGTGATTTGTTTTCAATATAGCATTGCCAGAAATAATAAACCTTATAAGGTATTTCTCCAGCGTTCTTCACATGCCTTTGCGGTGTAGTGATCAGCACGCTTTGCGCGTATTCGAGAGGTCCGTGTTTCGAGTCCCGGTGAATGCATTGCTCCCCCGTCTGTTCTCCTGCTTTAAAAATACCTAATAAATCTACAAGTGGCGCCCGAAATAAAAAAGTGGTGGATGATGATTCTCCGACACCGGTATTCGGCGATTGGGGCCCCTAGTCGCCCTTTAGAAAGGGGAGTATATGAGGTACTTCTCCCGCTTTCTTGGCATGCCTTCGTGGCGTAATGGTCAGCACGCTCGGCGCGTATTCGAGAGGTCCGTGGTTCCAATCCCGACGAAGGCATTGCTCATTTTTTACATCTCCTGCTTTCAAAATAACCTAATGAATCTACAATCTAAATTTCATTAAATGATGAAAGCCAAATTAATGGTAGATGTTTTATCCACAATACTGCCAGTGTATCAAAGACTACCCAGTAATGAACTTTCTAGCAAGATGCATATCTGGAAAAACACAAAACACTGACGAGAGTTTACATAGTGTCGTTTGGAAGAACTGCCCCAAGGAAACATTTGTATTGAAAAACAGAATAGTAATGGCTTTTATGGCAGCCAATAGTGACTTTAATTTTGAATCTTTTAATACTTTAGGTATGGAATACGGGGATATAAATTTATGTTTAATATCTATTAGACATAGGCAAGATAAACATCGTATAGACCAAAGCGAAGTGTTTGGCTGAATACAAGAAAAGAAAAATTACAAAAAAAAAATGTTAGAAGTAGCTAAACGTATTGAAAATGTAAATAAGGAAAGGGAAACATATGGTGCAGGAAGTTTTTAAAGCGATTCTTAGTTTAAAAAATATTTAGTTGAATTTATTGAAAGTGTTCGAGAAAATTTATAAAATAATATTAAGTATGTTTTACTATTCTACAATTTTATTAGCAGAAAAAATATTTATACGTACGTAAAACAATGTTAAAATATTTTATGTTAAATAAATATGTATTAGTAAAATTAGTATTAGTAAATATGTATTAGTATTTACGTATGTTAAATAAATATGTATTATGTTAAATAAATATGTATTAGTATGTATTAGTAAAATATTTTATGTTAAATAAATATGTATTAGTAAATAGTATTAGTGTAAATAATTATGTATTAGTACATACTGAGAAGTAAATGTTAAAGGTAATCGTAAAAATATTCTTAAAATGTATTTTTCTCATAACGAAATTTTCGTCATTGTTACATTCTCAAAATGCTCCATGCGCTTTAGTTTATATTCAAAATGACTGTAATTTGTAATTTAGATTCCTGTTTATACACGTAACAAAACTTAGTCCGCATTTTTGAATGCAAATTCATAAAGTGGATAAAAGTCTAATTTAAGTGTATTAAAATGGGAAATTTTGTCCGAAATTGAGGTATACGTAACAAAACTATTAATTTAAAATTAAAATTCATGCAATTCACTAATTTACCAAATTATGTTCCTAAGGCATTTTCAATAAAAATAAATCAAAACTAACAAGAAATAGAAAAAAATTAAAAATTAAAAACAGATTTAAACGAAAATTAAATTGCAATAAGCTAGAAATTTCTTTCGAGATATGTAATATAATTATGGTAAAATATACATGCATTCAAAGTTTCATATTCATATGACAATAATTTAAAAAAAATATTTTAACTTCCACTGCCCCTTAGTTATTACCCTTTATGAAAAACTTCATTTTTGAAGATTAGTTACATTAAACTAAACAATTAAGATTTAGGGGAATTAAATTTCGTACCGTTAGTTACTAAGTGTACAAATATCACCGTCTTCATAAGTAGGAGAGTTAGTTTCAATTAACGCGTTATTATACATGTTAAAATATGTTCTGCACTTCTGTTTCGTGTGCGCCACTAGAATATGTAATTGAGATCAGTTTTAAATTGAGGCAAAGAAAGAGCTGTGCATATATGTGACAGCGCTCTGTGTGTATTTTCTCTGTGTTAGAAACAGCGAAACCAGATTGCCAGAGTCTAGACTTAATCTTAAGACTATACATTGAATTTTAATTTTACTGTGTGCCAATTCTGCAAGAAGTTGCTTAAATTCTGTTAATTGTTTTAGATCTTTTTATATATTGAAGTTCAGAATAAATGTTAAACTATATTCTGCACTTCTGTTTCGTCTGCTCCACTAGAATATGTAAATGAAGTCAGTTTTAAATAAAAACAAGGATTTAAACTTCTTTAAAGAGCTGTGGCTATATATAATGGCGCTACCATAGCTCCTCTGATTATCTGTTGTTATCGCTGCTGTTAACAGAGTGGAAATTTTCTCTGTGTTAGAAACTTAGAACAGCGCAACCAGGTTGCAAGAATTTAGATTTAATCTTAGACTAGTAAACAATTTAAATTTAAATTTTATTTTTAATTTTACTCTGTGCCAGTTCTGCAAGAAGTAGAAATTATTTTTTTTTAAATTAAAATTTGTAAGGATCTTAAGTTTGACTAACGGGTACTTACGTGTTATCGCAATCAGGTTGGCGCGATTTGTAAGTTTGAGTAAAAAAGTAAGAATAGAAAGAAAATGTACATTTATTAATTAAAGATAATTTTTAATATAGTTTTTTATATTATTTTTTTTAAATATAAAATATCAATTAAACCCTTCCGGTTTCGAATTTGAATAAGTTACAGAATTATTTTTTCGGCGGAAATCTTTTGGCTATTGCTTTTAGCACTGATTGAAATCCGTCTTCGCCATTAACAGCTTGAGCTTGGCGCCATATAAATTCGATAAGGTATGAGTCAAGATGATGACGGGCTGTTCCTCTCTGTTTTCTGTTGCGCCATTTGGCTGAGCCCCACATGCGCTCTACATGTTGTGTGTGAACGCACGTGTTGGGATCCACAAAGTTATATTTGTGTTTAACAGTTCCATGCAGGAATACAGCATTTTCCAACTCACTTGTCTTGTATCCTTTCCAGCAATCCGAATAAATGATGCTTCCTTCCTTGATATTTTCGCAATTTTTTTTCCATGAGGGTAACGGCACTTCTGTTACGTACAGTAACCAAAAAAGTCTCTTTCGTTTCTCGGCAAATTCCGCCGAAAACCCATTGCTGTGGTAGTACACGCCCATTGTTATTTTTTCTTTTTACAAATAAACTTTCGTCTATTTCCACAATAAGTCCTTCGCCGCCTATTTGCTTTCTTTCTTTTTCATGCATTTCAAGGGCACATATCTCCCGCATGTAATTATTCCAATCTATAACAGTTTTATCAGCAATTCCCATCTCTTCTGCACAAAATTTAATTGAGGTTAACTCTTTACACCAACAATAAATGAAGCGCACCGCTGTCACAAATGAAATTCGGCTACCTTCAAACCAATTTCCGGTTCTCACACCCAAGTGTTGATTGCACTCTTCGACGTTACATTTCCAGAAGATTTGCTTTCCAAAATACAGTTTCATTTTATGAGAATTTTTACAAGTACGTTCGTTCGGTATGATTCCATATCCCTGCAACAATTCAACAGCCTCTTTTTCACTCGCAGGCAAATCCCAAATACCCATAGTTAAAGTATTTCAGGGCATTCAATCTAACCAGTAAGCAAAATAATTTCTTTACAAAAAACCACGTATAACGCGTAGGGTTGCCATAAGTAGGGTCGCCAAATTTGGCGATTTATGCGAATTTTGGCCTGGTTCCGTTAATACGTAAGTACCGACTAACGTTTATTTTATTTTAAAATTTTACTATCGTCTCTTATTTTCCACTTCCGGCCAGAATTAACGCGTGAATATGTTTATGCAAATTGTACCTGCTAACGCTTAGTATTTAAGTTGTGGCTTTTTGCCAAGAGCGGAGTAGAAGGAGGCAGAGTGAGCCAACTTGCCGCGAGTCTTCACGCGAGCTTGCCATCAGTTCCTGTCTGCCTTTAAGGCCAGATGTTTTAGTCCTCTCGAAAGCTAAAGACGTATTGTAGTTTTCCGCAGTTTGCTTACAACAAACGTAGTAATTTAAAAGGCCAGTCTTAGTGCTAGTCATCTGTGTAAAATATTAAAAGTTAGCTCTTATTTAAATTTTATTTAGTTAGTAGTCTTATATTTTTACGTTCAGACCACAAGTGGCTGGTCTTTGCATCCCGAAGTGCGGGAGCGACTGTGAAACCGTGAAAAAAATAAAAGGTAATTTTAACTCCTCTGATCTTGTCGTCTTTGCTGCTCCATAGAACATAGTTTGCAGTCAACTCACTGTCCAGTCAGGACACGTCATGTTCGTTAAACAGATAAAAAGAAACACGAGCTCTGATAAATTGTTTTAAATCTTTTTTTACATTTGAAGTTCTGAATAAATCCTTAGTTTCTTGTACTGATACATTTCCTTTATCTTCTGAATTTACCAGGTAAAGCGGAACAAGAGTATTTCTGGCTGTGTTCGAGGTTAGGCTAGTGCTCAGGTTTAATCGCATTTTAATTTAACAGTAAACACCTAATCGTTATTTAGCCTCTTTATGCAGTTTTGCTTAAAACCTAGCCAATATTGAAGATGCTAAAAGAATACTAAAATAATACCTAATTCATAAAACAAATTAAAATAAAAATTGTATTTGAATTTTTTCCGTACACGACTTTCAAACACTTCTGGTATAGAAATCGGGCACCTTTAAAACACTATTCTTTCTAAAAGAACAGTTTTAAATATTTAAGTATCCTATTGAAAGTGAGTGTACTAAATATAAATTCGCTGTATTTGTTTAAACTGCCATCGGATTATTGTTCGGTGCAAGTTAAATTGATTGTAAGTATAAAGATTAACGAGGAGAGCATAAATTTTTTATCATTCAGAACATTTTATGTGAATAAGAATCGGAAGTTTGTGACTTAAATTTTAATGCGTTTCCAGCTTTGTTCTATATATAACGCAAGAGAAACTGCTTCTACTTTCTTTAATTAGATTTAAGACAATTTGTCTGTCGGCTTATAAGAGAAAATAACGCAGTTCTAAATTTAACAGAAATATGTTCCATTAATTTCTCAAATAGAATGATCAAATATTTTATTTCTTTTTATACATTTTTACAAAAAGACATTTGTTAGGTAAACTGCCCAAATCCAGTGTATAGAATAATAATGATTAAAATTCAATGTATTAAAAAATTAAAATCTTCATAATTGGAAATCTGCGACAATAATAAACATTTAAGGAAGATGTTATCGTCCTTTTTTTGAACAACCATAGTATGAGCCTTTAATTCCTTGAAAATAGTTGTTTCTCTAATTTACACACCACTGATGTTTTGTTTTCTTTTACATATATACGTATAATTTAGTTATTACTTCCTTCTACGAAGTAAAGAAAGTATTGTAATAACGAAAAATTCCGCGTACCATACTTCAACGAAAATATCCATTTTGACCGCTATCGAGTGCAATTTAACGATGGTTTTACCCAACATCTGTACGTAAGGATAGAATAAAGAATTCTTTTTCCTCAAACGAATTATAAAATTGATTTAAAATGGATTCAGAAGAGTTTTTTCCTAGCTTCTGTACGTACGTATGTACCCGGTGCATCATAAATTCGTGCAAAGTTCAAAAACCCGTAATAAAAGAAGGAATGCATAGAAAAATGTTCTGTTTGCTCCAATATGGTCAGGAAGACATTAAACATTTTTTTTTATATAAAAAAAAAATTTTGCCGAAAGTAACCAACAAAGGGCGCTCACACGTCATACTGGGATGTTTTATGCAAATCAGGCTATCAATAAAACACTTCGCTGGAAACGGATCCGTCATTCGAAGTCGGCAGCATGCTTTCTTTGCCAGATCGGGCGTTGGTGGTTTAATTGTTTTACAAGAATGATGAATCCACAACTGTTACATTGCGAAAGTTTTGCACGGAGAAAGGACTGAAGGCGCAAAAAAGCCCTATCTCACTGAATACGGAATTTAGTACGACGTTTTGAGGAAACTGGGAGTTTGGAGGATCGTCAACGAAGTGGCAGACCACCCTTGAGAACGGACCGCGTCCATGTGGTACAAAGTGTCATGAAAGATATGGCAGCCGAGACATCAACGGGGAGTAGCAGTGCTCGTGAAGCTGAGAGAAGAACGGGGATTTCGGAGGCGTCGATTCAACGTTTTCTGCACGGAATGTCGGATCTGTATCCATACAAAATTCAGTGACTTCACCAGTTATTACCCGCAGATACAGATGCAAGACAAAATTTCACTACATGAGCGCTGGCACAAATGGAAGACCACCCTTGAGAACGGACCGCGTCCATGTGGTACAAAGTGTCATGAAAGATATGGCAGCCGAGACATCAACGGGGAGTAGCAGTGCTCGTGAAGCTGAGAGAAGAACGGGGATTTCGGAGGCGTCGATTCAACGTTTTCTGCACGGAATGTCGGATCTGTATCCATACAAAATTCAGTGACTTCACCAGTTATTACCCGCAGATACAGATGCAAGACAAAATTTCACTACATGAGCGCTGGCACAAATGGAACGTAACCCACAATGGTTGCTGAACGTTATGTGGACGGATGAAGCTCACTTTTCACTGCATGGTGACGTCAATACACAAAACAGTCGTATTTGGGCGACTTCAAACCCTCGTGAGTACCAGAGCCAACCACTGCCTTCTCCTCACGTGACTGTTTGGTGCGGTTTCACCGCGTCTTTTATTCTGGGCCCTTTCTTTTTTGAAGAACCCTGTCCTATATCCGGGGTGAAAACTTGTACAGTCACTGCAGCACGACATCTTACGCTTTTGCGTGACCACGTTGTCCTTGCATTGCAGGAAAGACATGCCTTACCTGTTGTCACCTTCATGCAGGATGGTGCCCGCCCCACATTGCACGCGACGTCAAGACATTCCTGTTGGAATCTTTCACCGAAGACCGAGTGACAAGTCGCGGTTGTAAGATTCAGTGGCCCTCAAGATCACCAGACTTGACTCCGGCAGATTTTTGGTTGTGGGAATACTTAAAGTCTCGTGCGTACCGGGGATCCGCATCCATACTGGTGGAACTGAAAAATACCATTCGACTGACCGTCGCTGCCATCGATGGCGACATGCTACACTTCGCTGTTATGGGCGTACTGACGCGAATCACTTGCCTATTACCTTGTGGTGGTGGTGGCAATGTTGAACATCTGTTCCTATAAAATAAATGCATAGTGTCATGTTATTGTGATCTGTTTGATTGTCTGTTTCTGTTTGCGTGGTTTGAATAAAACGTTTCAGTATGACGTGCGAGCGCCCTCTGTCTGTTACTTTTGGAATTTTTTTTTTTACATGGAAAGAAATCCAATGTCTTTCTCAACATATTGGGGCAACACACAAAATTTTTCCGTGCATTCCTACTTGTATTACGAATTTTTTAACTTTGCACGAATTTATGAGGTACCCGGTATGGTGTAGCCGGTTGCCACACAAAAGTTATTATATATATATATATATATATATATATATATACACAATGTTTCATAACAGTAAATTTTATTTAATTATTTATTAAATTTAAACAATTCATTGCGCCATTGCTGCAAGGAATGAAATTTAAATTATAGTAAAAGGTAATTATTTAAAATAGTAATTTTAAGATAAAAATTATAATTTAAACAGAAATTGTGTAAACAAATTAATGCTAATTATGAACTAATCTATAATATCATTTAAATTCAGTAGCATAAGTAAATCAAGTTCAATTTTTACTAATTAATAAAAATGAAACTAAATTTTATTAAAATGCATACATGAATGATTGCTGAGTAGGCCGGAGACAGACTTATCAAGGGGAAGTTGCCTCCAAACCTAGCTCCCCAATCATTCAATTCGTGTTTCGTCATTCATGTATTCAAGGGCAATAGTTAAAACCAAAAGTAAAGAACATTCAAAAAAAATACCACCTAATTGGTTTGAGAAATTAAAAACCAGGAGTAAATAATCATAAATAGTGAAACATTCCGAGAAAAATTAAATTTTTCTAATTTTTAAAAAATTTTATTTAAAAATTTTTTAAAATTTTTTTAATAAAAAAATAAATTAATTAAATTTTAGAAATTTTAGAAACCCTTGTATACATAAAACCTCCCCGACACGAATATGCATATTATTAAAAAATTTTTTAAATATTAAGTGAAATCTAAACCGAAACTATACAGAATGAAGAAATTAAATATTTTCAATTATTAAATATATAAATTTTTCGAAAAATCTTAAAAACTACATAATAAATACTGAAAAAAATTAAAATTAAAATTAAAAGCAAGTAAATATAAAGTTTTAATTTAAACTTACCAAACAACCTTACTTTATATATATATACACATATATATAAAGTAAGAAATTTAGAACTAGTTTTTTACAAAGACAAAACTGAATGTTTTGTAATTATATATATCCACTCTGTTACTCGACTCAGTGAACTCAATTTTTTAGTATATATGTTGATAAATTGCGCTTTTTTTGCTTTAAAAATGATAGAATTATGCTGTGCTTATCTCCTGATTAAGGATTTTATGCCTATAGTTAACTTGAATGAAATAGTTGCACAATTATCAACAATTTAGAAGTTGTTTCAGTGCAGCTATGCCTAATTTTTTTCACCATAGCAGCCATACTTGTTTACATTTGAAACTTAGCAGAATAGTGGATTTGTTTCCAATCTAGAGAAACTAAGCTTCGCAACAACAAATGCAATGTCTTCTTTTATTATTGTGAATTAAATCGTGCTTAATCCATTCCGCAATTATCATTTAAGTTATTAAATCATCCCATATATTGATTCAGCATAGCGTCCGCAACAAATAAAGTCAGTTTCTACGCATTCAGTGTCTTTTTGCTGAATGAGACCAAAAGTAAACTTTCAGTATTGTGCACCGAAAAATCTACCTTCTAGCCCGCTGGCCAAACTGCTTGTTTTTGGGTAGAAATTTTAATTGTAAAAATTGTTTTAACAATATTTATGTTTTATTTTTTTTCAAATTTTGATCAAGATATTTTGAGGTTTTACGTATTTTTCCTTGTGAGAATTGAATTATTTGAATGAGAAATATTTCTCTAAGGAAATTCGAGAAAATATCTTTAAATGGAATGCAGCAAACAATGCGTAAAATTTAACATTCCCTACAAGGAAGCCATGTGGTATACACATCAGATTTTTCACTTTATAAACGAGAGTTTATTCCCTAATGAAAGTATGCATAAAATGCTATTAACAAGCAACAAACATGGAGTCATTAATCACTGTTCAAAACCACGCATATTTTAGATTTCATAAATGTAAGTTGTAAGGTATTTAGCCCGCCTCCTTAGAATAATTTCGTGGTGTAGTGGTCAGCACGCTTGACGTCTATTCGAGAAGCCGTGGTTCGAATCCCTGCGAAGGCATTGCTCATTTTTCTTCTCTCTTGCTTTCAAATATACCTAATGTCGCTACGGCGGTGCCCGAACTAAGGCTTGTGGATGATCATTCTCCACCAACAGGATTTGTAGATTCGGTACCTTAATCCCCAATCGCAATTTAGAAGGGGAAGTATATGAGGTATTTCTCCCGTCTTCTTCGCATGCCTTCGTGGTGTGGTGGTCAGCACGTTCGGTGCGTACTCGAGAGGTCTGTGGTTCCAGTGCCGGCGAAGGCATTTCTCGTTTTTCACTTCTTCTGCTTTGAAAAAAAGACCCTAATGTCTCTACATAATAATATATCAAAGAATTTTACTGCGTTCATTATTTAAAGAGCCTGAAGTGCTTAATTTTTCCTAATTTATTAGTTTAATTTGTTGACTTACATTATGTTAAATAATATAACAGCAAAGTTAATAAAAAGGAGAAAAGAAAGAAAATCTGAACGGTTCAGGGTTTAATATTGCAAACAGAAAGTTGCTTTAAAAACCAACCGAAAGAGGGGCCTAAACCCCAAACTATATGTCATGGAAAGATTTCAAGGAATCCAATTAGAATAAATTCGTAAAAATATTTAGTGTTTCTAATTAAATATCTCATGATTACAATGCCTTTTTATTACAATCAATCACATTAAAGAGGAGGCAAGTATTTTAAAAGCTATTTTATATCCTTCGAAACGCTTGGTTTGCTTCTCAATAAACTTTCAGATTAAATTTGAAAGTTAAATATCTTTGGCTTTACTGAGAAATAACACGATGGCGCGTGGAACGTGAAAGTATATAATTCCGGCGGTAGCAACACATTGCTTTCAAGTAGCCGAGTTCCTTAATTAAAGGTATATATTTTACATTTCTTTGAATGACAACATTTTCGCGTGCTGTAAATAAAAGTATTTAATTTTACTAGCGTTGCACTGCTCGTTTTCAAATCGTTGAATTTGTTAATCAAACATTCTGACTCTGTACAAAGTATGAAATAATAAAATAAAGCAAATTCGAATTTCAAAATTCGGGCTTCCAGGCGCACATGTTCGGGAGGAGGATTACATGTATTCAAAATTCATCGGTATCGCCGTTTTCTTACAAAGTGAGAAACATACATGCATGCATAACATTTGGTGTCAACAATCTGAAAAACGATTCGGACAAAAAGTGCGGTTCGAGAATAATCATCCCTCTGATGATTAACAAAATGCTTATTCTCTTCTGAGTTGTATGATAAAATTCCTTTTTTGGTGTTTGTGGAGCTGTAATTAAACAGCGATCAATACATTCCGTATAGCAGTATAATACGTGTTGCTTATTAGCAGCCTTTACTAACATGCTGGCATGTAAATCTTTTTTCAGCCAAAATGTTTGGATTTTATAAAAGTGGAAACGTCTGATTAAATAAATCAAACTGCATGATATACGTAAGATAAGATATTAGGCATTCCAGATTCCATCAGACTAAACAACACTATGTGGCTAACCAAACCCAGGGGTTCAACCCAACGAAAATGAAGTCGTTGGTTCAACCTCTGTCTTCGCACCTTGGAGAGGGCTGGCGTCGTCGCCAGTTGACGACACTGGTCTCCATTTGCTACCTAGCAATCACACGGACTGCCCGTTGCTCAAGGACATTACCCAGAAAGCTCGGGGCGCCACCTCCAGACAGACATCAGGAACACCACCCTAGGGTACTAGAACCTAAAGCCGTAGGACGCGCCATACCCACAGGCCTTTAAAATCACTAGGTTCGTTATTTGTATACCTCCGAAGCCGAAATTGCCTAGTTACAGATCCTTACCAGTAGCTTCGCAGAATTATCTACGTCAAATTCCGGGGGGGGGGGATGATATACGTAAATCCAACATTAAATATTTGATAAAAACTGTTAACATAGTTCAACAATAATGAATTTAAAAGAATATAACCTTAGTACCTAGGCGGCACTGAAAAAAAGTACCATGATTGCTCATCTTTGAGATGGTTCTTCTTTTATTACATGTAAAACTGTTTTCAGCACGCTGCAATGTTTCATGCGCCCACATGTCTAGACGAAGGTTTTTCTGATGACGCAAAAGATTTCGCAGTCTTTAAATTATTTTTCATTTTTATTCTTAGGTAAAAACATTTCAATTTACGGCCAGAAGACGAAAACAACAATCTTGTCCAATAAAATCCTAAAAATGTTGTTTTCTGAGAATTCTATTATTCACGCACACATATTTCAAGATCACATCAAATTATTTCCTTGTTTAAACCTCATTAAGACAGGAAACAAAAAAGTAATTTATTTTTATTTATTTATTTATTTATTTCCAATTGCTTAGTTTTATATTTTTTTATTATTAAAGTATACCAGGTATTAGATTTAAGGCTATGGTAATCTTATAAGGTATTTCTTCCGCCTTCTTCGCATGCCTTCGTGGTGTAGTGGTCTGCATGCTCGACGCGTAACCGAGAGGTCCGTGGTTCGATTCCCGGCGAAGGCGTTGCTCATTTTTCATGTCTTTTGCTTCAAAATAACCTAATGTCTCTACAATCTTATTAATATATACTTATTGTTTTCATTCATAACTCTACCCTTAATGAGTTACCATTTCAAAAAGCAAACAGCTTAAATGGCTTCGAAAATGAAAGAAAAAAAAACTACTACTTAAAATTACTTAATATGTCTTTCAGATTTCCAAGTAATATTAAATCGAAATTTCTGCAACGTGCAATACGACAACAATAGAAAATTTCCCAATAAATGTGTCTGTAATAATCATTAGGAAACTGTCTCAATGCCTTAAAGTGAAACTTTAAAACAATTTTTCTATCTTAAATTGAAATAATTCAGAATAACTTACTGTGAATTGGCAGAATTGCTCGTAAAGTACTAATTTTCCCCAACAGATGAATTTAAAATTCTGTCAATATTATCTCATGAATGAAATATCAACGAGAGATCACTAAAGTATTAACGTCATTTAATGTAATAAAGCTAAGTATAATACAGAAGCGCGACAGCATAAAACAATAGAAAAGCTAAGTTCTTAGAAAACTTCCTATCTAGCAAATTATTAATTGCAGGATAACAGATCTGACAGCACCAGTTACATTTCAAAATAAAAATTAAAGAAGTCTACGTGATGAAGAAACTATAATAACGATTTTAATCTGGGTTCACGTTAATGGCACACTGCGCAAAAAAATAAATGGGACAGTTTTATAACTCTCGTTCTACTGAGAACTGAGGAACTTCAAATTGCGTTTTTCACATCTTGAAAGAGCGACTTAGGATATATATTAGATTTATATACAGTATTGTTCGAACACACGAATTTTAAAACAAAATCGGACTTTTTCTGAAATGACATGCCTATTTTGTTTCCGTATTTCGATTCTACGATTCAAATTATGCCTAAATATTAAATTTTACAAACTCTGGTGCGAAATTTACCGAGAAATTGAAAAATTTATTTTGGCGCATTTCTTTTAGTTTGCGCCAAGAAAAATTCGCTTGGCAAACTTCTTAATCTTTAGCAACCTATTTTTCAGTCCAAAAGTGCTTTGTCCCTGAAGGACTACTGTTTTCGTTTTGGGATTTTGCGTCGGAAACTGAATCAGAATCACTTTCGAAACTGTTACCTCCAAATCTTGCTGCCCCGTATTACATTTAAAGAAATTAAATACTGAAGAATATGCATAAATGTATGTATATTTCTCCAAATGTGATGAAACAATGGTACCTAGAGCCATCCAATTTGGAATAACGTACGTTTCCACCCGAATAATATGCGCATCTGGAAGTCCGAATAAGGAATTCGTTTTATTATGTATTTCATATCTTGTAAAACTTTAACGAATTTTTGATGAACAAACTCAAACCATTTAAAAGCGAGCATTGGCAACACTCTACGGGGGAAAAGACCTTTTTATCTAAAGCGCACGGAACTGTGTATCGGAAATTCTACAGATAGACTCATTTTAAAATTATTTTGCGATATTGCTGTTGAACTGAATTTTACGGTTTAAGTGCGAAGAACATGATATTTAATAAATAAAGGTAACACACAAAACGTTAAAAAACGCCCCTTTGGACATAATTTAAAATCTGAAACTTTTCAGATTTTTTTTTATTCATAATTTTTACTGCATGCAGGATTAACATCATGCCACTGTGATGTGATAAAAGTAGAAAAAAGTTGGTTTGTTAATACTTTTTGAAATCTTGGTAATGAAATTTATGTATTTTTGTAGTGAGATATCTTAATAAAGCATGCTTTTCTGTTTTTTAAATTATGTTTATTTTAGAATTTCTTAGTAAAACCAAAAAACAAACATAAGCTAAGATTGCAATGTTTGATGTACCCAAATTGGATTTTAAAAATCATGCAGAATGCCGTCTTAGCGACATCAATATGGATTTCTTTTTATCTCAATGAAGAAGAGCAGCATTTACTAAAATTTTACGCGGAGTGTATTTTTAACTTAAAAATTAAGTAATAATAACTAAAATTTAATCCTGATTATCCTGGTCGGGCAATAAGAAAAAAAATCAAATTATTTTTTTAATAGTTTTTGGAACTTACTTAAGGACATCAACGCGAGCGAAGCCGCGGGTAAAGTCTAGTTACTTTATAATGTTAGTTCAAAATGCCTGTCCTCAAAATCCTAGAAATATGCCTAAATTATCACAGCCAAAATTAGTTTTCAGTTTAATTCACGCATACGCATCATAACTTCTAAGTCTTTACATACTTTTTTTGTGGATCATCTTAATGTAACACTTAGATGTAATAGCTGATTGTAGAAAAAAATGACACAGCAAAATCATAAATTTATCTATTTGTTATTGAATTGAATCGTAAGATGTAAAAAGGGCACTGTCACAAAACAGCAACAGCAAAAGAATGTCCCATTCTTTGCAGGAATGTGAGAAGGCGTTTAAAAAACGCTGAATAAATCTTATCCTAGCTAAATCGATGTCATAAATGTTTGTCAACTTCCGACATTCTTGTGAGGAATGAAGTATATTTTCCTGTTCTTGAATTAAAATGTAACGTTAGTCTTTTAGCCCATTTATACATCTTCCAATTCAACTAGATTGTTAGTTTATTTTTATACAGACGTTAAAATATAAAAGAACCAAAAGAAATTTATTTTAGCATTACATACATTGTAGCACAGTATGTCTGAGAATATGACAGCGCATTTCATTACTAGACTACATTAAAATAGTAGATTAAATAATATTATTCATAATTATGCTGCACTATATTAAAAGAGAATTCAATTTAATACTGATTTTATTTTTATTTTTATAGCAATCTTATAAATGTTAACTGAAAATGCAAATTATTTCTTAAAAAATCAGCAGAAACAATTAATATTATAAACTATTCATTACTATAAAAATGTGAAAGAAAAACTGTGAGAAATTACTATAAAAATTGTATTTCCTTTTCGTACGCATAATACAGTATCGCAAAATAATCAAGATTCAACGAATTGGCTTGGTTATAAGCTCTTTTACCATAAATTGGGAATTTGCCAAAATCTTTAATGTTCTAATTACATAGATCATTTTCTAAAATGTCATTAATTTTTAAGTGCCGGTCAGTCGTCTGTGAAGATTATTATTTTTAACAAGAGTCATTTATCTACGAAGACCATTTATTTTCTTTCCACTGTACGTCACATATTTGACAAGAAAAACTTCAAAAAATGCGATATTTTGCAACAGGTGGTGCATCCTACGTGTGGGAGATACTATAATAAATCACTGTTTTGCTGAATTTACTGGATCTGTGCAAATATGTATATTGGGTATGATTTTTAATACGCGCAGGTTACTAATCATTAATTATTTTATATATATTTTTTTTCAGATATTAAATATGGTGTAAATATTTAACTCGGCGGAAGGCGCATAAAAGTTACTAGAGTGGGCGCATGGGGTATGACATACTCCAATGTTTAAAATACGGTAAAAACAGTTTTATTTGGTTTTAAAGCTGTTTTTCCTTTATAATACTCGAATAAGACTTGGGTTACAAAGAATTAATTTCCAAAATAAGCTTATAGAGTTAAAATTAAGATAAATGAAAATAATAACAAAATAAACATCCTACCTCCAGGTTTTTTTGCATCTCTAATACACAATGCAACTTATTTTATTTGTTTACACTTTGAACAATATTTATTCACGTGTTCTTAGCACAGAAGTTTTTCACATTTTAAGGGGACTCGGTACTCAAAAATCGACGAAATTACCGATTTTTCAATTTTTTGTTAGAAAAATACCTTAATACCCTTACTGAGAAATGTATACCTCACTGAAGGGAAATTTTGAAATGATCTAACGGTAATAAATGGTATAAAATGCTTTTAAACATTTTGACAGCCCTTTAAATGCCACGCCCCCTCAGTTTTTATTTTTTTAACTTCTTAATTTTTTTAGTAAGTTATTAAAAATCAGTGTAAATGAAAAGGAGTGTAATTAAATATGACTGCAAGTATCAGGACCCTCTGTTTATAAACTGGTTTATTTAAATACAACGTGAAGCTGGGAAAAAAAATTCTTCACCTTTAAAATGGCAAGGTTATATGTATATATATATTGAGCTCAGCAAATACTTCTATGTGTATTATTAGTCAACTTTGCTATGCTTCTTCAAAAATTGAAATTATTTGTGATGAGCTTGGAACAGAAAGAAGTGGTGTAATGAAAGTGATCAAGTCTCTGACTGTAGCATTATTAAAATAGCGCTGGAACAAACATTAAACTCTTTAATTAATTAAAATACATCTAAATTATTTTAAAATGCAATTTATATGCGCGGAGAAATGGCTAAAAGAAGAAAAGAAATCACATATGCTGTTGAGTGGTTTCAAATACAATGTTTTATGATTTTTAAAATTGCAAATTTTGCTTTTTGAAAAAATGAATGAAACGACAAATTAATATTATGAACATTGATTATAAGTGTTTTAGAAAATATATTATAATTAATTCATATATTGAAATTGTTTTTAACGTGTATTAAAGAACAAAAACAGGTAAATTAAAATTCTACTTGTATTTTAGGACTTTTTTTCAATATTTCTAGCCAGATAAGGTTTAAAAAAAAGCTTGTAATTTATGTTTATATTAACCAATTAAACATTACTAGGTTTTACTTTATATACATACGTATTGAAATTCAGGAATAAAATTTTTAAATAAATTTGAAATGATTTATGACCATTTAGACAGTTTACATTCTTTAAACTGCCAGTTTTCATTTTTTCAGTATATTCTTTTACTTAAAGTCCTAAAACTTCTACAGATATGGACTAAACTATTTAATATTTTTACTGATTATTTAAAATTATATTCTTAATAGAAACAAGGATGCGTTTTGCAAAATAGTGAAAATTAAAATTATCGAAAGTGAAAATATGATTGAGATCATCTTTTTTTTAAAGATTTTACATAAAAATGCACTTTTTTTTTCTTGGAAACTAATTCATTAATCGCAAAATCGATCCTTTAAGTTATTCAGAACACTCTAACATATGCAATAAAAACATTTGGGGCAAAAACATTCAAAATTGTGGGAAAAGAAGGAATTTTTAATTCTTAAATTTTTCTTCAAAAAATTTTAATTAAAAAAATTACTCCCAAATTTTTTTTTCAGTTTAAAATCATTTTGTCTTATGAAACCACTTAATATTATACATAGAAAGTAGATGAAAATTCTTAAATAAAAAATATCATTCGAAAGGTATTAAGTCCCCTTAAGTATCGCATTCGCGGTGTTTTATCCCTGGCTCCAGGGCATTCATCACAACTTTTATACTTAGCTGTTTCGAATTTTGTATATTCCTTTGAATTATTCCTCGAAACTTCTGCTCTTCTTTTGCATGCAATGCGTAAGTTTCTCGGTACAGTATCAATCCCTGATCGTTGTTTAATATATTTTTTTTTATTAATTGTAATGCTAAGTCCCTCAAAAACAGACATCTGCTTCTGTATCTGGTTGGTGGATTAGCAGTCGAAAGTAATATAATTCGAGCCTTTAATGCAGCAACATTCGGTGCAGAAAGGAAAATTACCATTGGCCACTTCCTTGTTATTCTGGCAATTGAATAACTTGCTGCCATTTTGTCCATGTAGAAAAAGTTATAGAGGGCGTTGCGCCGCCAACCTATACAGTTAATTAAAATGTTTCAGAGCAGAGAGGGAGAGAGTGTGGATCGTAGATGGGTGTGGTCATAGAGAGGTGTTATTAAATCAGCCATTGTGTAATTCCCACAAATCTGTAAATATTTGTACATATGTTTTGCTTCATAAAGTAGAATTAGAAGAAAGTAAGTGTCTTTATTCATCTCAGCATGACACTAAAAAATACCACCGATGCGACGAGTCAACAAGTTAAGTTTTTATTTTCCTAGCATTTCTGGTGACATCGGCCAACAAGGTGAGTGGTACAATTTCTATTTGCATGCTATTTACCTCTGCAAATTAAAATGAGTCTCGAAGAAACTGTTGAGCGAAATAGAAAAATTAGAGGTTTGGTTCGAACTAGCGTCACGAAACTGATTAAGAAACTTGAAGACGAATTACAAAATGAGAATCCAAATTTAGAACTGTTGCAGGAATCGCTTTCAGTGTTAATCGAGAGAGAAACTAATTTGTTAAAATATGATGACGTTATTAATGCTCAAAGTACTGTGCAAGAATTAGAAACAGAAGTAGAACATTCTTTAGAATACAGCGAATCCATCATTAGATGTAAATCGAAAGTTACGAGATACATTCAAAATGTTGGTAAAACCGAAACAACGTCACAAGTTTCTGAAATCAAAACTAATTACAATACTAAATTACCTCGTATTGCTTTAGAAACCTTCAATGGTGATTTATGTAAATTTACTGAATTTTGGGCTCAATATAAAGCTGCCATTCACGAAAACAATACGCTTCAAGATGTTGAGAAATTTAACTATTTAAGATCTTTACTCACCGGTTCAGCTGCAAAAGCTATAAGCGGATTACCATTAACAGGAGAAAACTATAAAAAAGCCGTCGAAATTTTAACTGACAGATTTGGAAAAAAAGAAATATTAGTTAGTGCGCATATGAACGTTCTCCTATCTTTGGAGCCTGTAAGTCGTTCAAGTGATGTATCCAGTTTAAGAAAATTGTATGATGAAATAACGGTTCAAACTAGAAGTTTAGAAACATTAGATATTAATTTTAATTCTTATGGCAATCTACTACTTCCTATTTTATATAAGTGTATACCCCAAGATTTAGTGTTACAATTTAGTAGAGAACAGAATTCTGGCAAAGAGTCAACAGTGTCAGATTTATTGTCGTTTCTAAAGAAAGAAGTAGAAGCACGCGAAAAGTCCTTAACTCTGGGTCTTAAAAATCAACAAACACTCTCGAAAACCAGCGCGAGAAATATTGACAGTTATCATAAAAATTTTACTCCAATTAAAAAGAAAATGGCATCAGCGGCGACGCTTAATACATCAGTTGAAACTTACATGTGCGACTTTTGTCTTAAATCTCACCTCTCAAAAGACTGCGACTTAAGTATTTCAGAGAAACACAAAGCGTTATATGATCAATTTAAGTGCAAGCGCTGTCTGAAAAAAGGTCACAAAAAACCATTTTGTAAGGCGAAATGGGTTAAATGTAATATTTGCAAATCTCAGTCCCATTTAGAGAGCCTGTGTGACTCAAACGTGCAAGAAAGTAAAACCAATAAAAATGTAAACGGAGTAAAAGAAACAAACGTCAGTTCACTATTCCTCGAAACGTTGAATAAACAAATTCCTAATGATGTGATTTATTACCAGACTTTGAGGGCCCAGCTAGTCGGAAATAATTCCACATTTAACGTTAGGTTGTTATGCGATTCTGCTTCCGAAAGATCTTATGTGTGTCAATCCATTGCTAGAAAAGCGGAATTGCCAACTGTTGGCAAGGAAAGATTAAGAATTCATACATTTGCATCTTCGAATCCGCCAGTAAAAGAGTTTAAAAGAAAAAGACTTGCATTAAAAAATAAAAGTGGATTTACTCTCATTATCGAGGCACTTGAAATTAAAACCATATGTTCCAATACCATAGCGAGGCCATCTGGAGATATCATAAATAAACTACGCAAAGAAGGATTTGATTTATCTGACAGTTACGATAGTGGTGTAGCAGAGGTGCAGATTTTAATTGGGAATGATTATTTGAACTGCATTTTAACGGGGAAAACACATCGTTTGACAGAAAGTTTAGTACTGTATGAAAGCATATTCGGTTGGTCGTTGAGTGGTAGAGTGGGGGGAGAGAATAAGAAGCTAAGTTCTTCAGAGAAAGAGTCTACGGGTTTGTTTATACAAGTTGACACGGTAGAGGAAGAAAAATTATCGGAACAGATTCGTCAGTTGTGGGAAGTGGAAAGTTTAGGAATTACTAACTACGCGTCGGAAAGGAGTGAATGCGATAAGCAAATAATTAAGCAGTTTGAAGATGATTTGCAATACGTAGACGGGAGATATGAGGCTCGTTTGTTGTGGAATAGGAGTCCAGAGAATTTGGAAAATAATTTTGGTTTAGCGAAAAGGCAGTTTGAAAGGGTGCAGCGAGAGTTAAAAAATAACAACTTTGTGAGGGAACAGTTTATGGAGATAATTAAATATCAAATACAAAATAACATTATTCAAGAGTGTGAGGATACGAGAAAGGGATATTTTATGCCATTTCGTGCAGTGGTCCGTAAAGATAAAAAAAGCACTCAAGTTCGAATGGTATTTAATTGCAGCAGTTGTGAGAGAGGAAAGCTATCGTTAAACGACTGCTTAGAAAAAGGCCCAAACCTAAATCCGAATATTTTAGATATTATTCTTGCTTTCCGAAAATTTAAAATTGGATTCTGCGGTGACATAGAAAAGGCGTTTTTGATGATTGGGATAGCAAAGGAAGATAGGCAATATTTAAAATTTTTGTGGTATCCTGATAATGACAGTGAGGACTTTAAAATTATGCAAATGAACAGAGTATTATTTGGATGTAATTGTTCACCGTTTTTATTGAGTGCAACGATCAAATATCATTTAAAGAAGTACTCAGAAACAAACAAAAACTGTGTCGAGATGTTAAATAGCTCATTGTATGCAGATGATTTGTGTTATGGAGGAGAAAATGTAGAGTCAGCTTTTAGTCTTTCATCAGAAGCGGTATCTATTTTGAGAGGCGCGAGTTTTAATTTGAGAAAACTAAACACTAATTCTAAAGAGCTGTATGACTTGTGGCTTCAGAATGGGTTGTGTGAAGAAAGTAGGTTTGAGAGAGATAGTAAGTTGAAAGTGTTAGGCCTAGTGTGGAACTTGGAAGAGGATGTTTTGAGAGTTGACGTTACATCATTGTTGAGTAGTTTAGAATCGCTGAGAAATAGTAAAAGATCGGTGCTAAGTACAGCAGCTAAGGTGTTTGATCCAGTCGGATTTATTTCTCCATTTGTGGTGCGAATTAAGAGACTTATGCAGGAAATATGGGAGAGAGGTTTAGACTGGGATTCAGAGTTGCCAGAAGAGTTACAGTACAAATGGATAAAGTGGTGCACGGAAGTTAAGGAATTAAACGCGTTGAAAATAGAGAGGTACTACTTTTTAGATGTTCTAAGTAGAAGTCATTCGGTTGAAGTTCATATTTTTTGTGATGCGTCAGTGGTGGCATATGGAGCGGTGGCATATTTTAGATATGAGAATGAGAGAGGAGAGGTATGTACGTCGTTTATAATGTCAAAAAGCAGGATAGCGCCATTAAAAAAGTTGTCCCTCCCTCGGTTGGAATTGATGGGAGCCTTAGTTGCAGCTAGGTTAGGGAAATATTTATTGAGAGTGTTTCGGGATTTGGTAGGTAAGTTAGTTCTGTGGTCCGACTCAGAAATTTGCTTGTGGTGGATAAAGAGATCAGCGCGTGAGTGGAAGCAGTTCGTGTCGAATAGAGTTGCAGAAATACAGGACTGCACTTCGCCTGATAAGTGGAAATATTGTCCAGGATCGGAGAATCCTGCAGATAAGTTAACTCGTGGTGAAACAGCATATGCATTGGTGAAGGATACTAATTGGTGGCATGGTCCATCATGGTTGAAAGGTTCTGAAGATCAGTGGCCTGAGCAAAAGTTTAAAGTACAAACTGATATTCAGGACTTGGAACGTTTGAGCACTTATGTTCATGTTGCTGTTCCAGTAGGAGAAACTGTGTTAAACATTACTAAGTTCAGCAGTTTGGAAAAATTGTTGAGAGTTACAGCTTGGGTAAAGCGGTTTGTCGCCAAACTAAGAAAACGTATCTGTGAAGAAGGTCCTCTTACTGTATTGGAGGTCCAAGAAGCTGAGGAATATTGGATAAAACAAGTACAAAGAGAGAATTATTTTTCGGATATTCAACAACTAGAGAGAAATAATCTAATAACACCCGATTCTAATCTTTATAGTTTAGCACCATATCTGGACAGTAGAGGTATTTTGCGTGTCAGAGGTCGTCTGGAACAAGCAGAATTAATAGATGACGAAAAACATCCTATTATACTGCCAAAGTCGAAGTTTACAGAACTAGTGATATTTAGTGAACACATAAAAGTATTCCATTCAGGAGTTATGGCAACATTGTCCAAAATCAGGAATAAATTTTGGATACCTAAGGGAAGGCAAGTAGTAAAGAAAATTATTAACTCCTGCCTGGTGTGTAAAAAGTTTGCAGTGAAGCCCGCCAAACAGCTAACGGGTCAGTTACCAAGAGATCGTGTGGTTCAAAGTAATCCTTTCACGGTAGTAGGTATTGACTTAACTGGAGCTGTTATTGTAAGAGAAAAGGCGGAAATCCATAAAAAGGTGTACATAGCCTTATTTACTTGCGCCGTCACTCGTGCTGCACACATTGAAGTAGTTTCAGATATGTCAGCAAAAAGTTTCATTCTTTCATTGCGACGGTTTATAGCTAGAAGAGGGAGCTGCAAGGTGATTTATTCTGATAATGCCAAGAATTTCCGCAGCACATGTGAAATAATTAAGGGATTTAAAAGAGTCAGCGTAGATCCTACGGTGCGAGAGTTCCTAACATCCGAAGGAATTACATGGAAGTTCATCCCTGAACGTTCTCCATGGTGGGGAGGTTTCTGGGAGCGTTTGATGAGAAGCATCAAAGATCCTTTGAAGAAAATTTTAGGGAGAGCATTACTAACTCTCGAAGAACTCTCTACAATATTAACTGAACTCGAGTGTATATTAAACAATAGGCCTTTAACATACGAGAGCAACGAGCTGGGTGAACCCCGCCCGCTCACACCTTCACAGTTTTTACTGCCAGGACGTGACACATTTAACTTTCCTGAGCATTTTTTGGAAATTTTCAACAAGGTGTCAGACAAGGAAACTTTAACTAGACGGAAGCTTTACCAATCTAAGCTCTTAAAATTAATATGGATGAAGTGGAAAGAACAATATTTACTACAGCTTAGAAACGCTCATAACTTTGCTAATCCTTCAACTGAGCGTAACCTTGAGACAGGAGACGTTGTGTTGGTAGAAGGACCAAAACAATCTAAGCTACTCTGGGATATGGGAGTAGTTGAAGAAGTAATTGTGGGACGAGATGGACATATACGAGCGTGCATCGTTCGCACACCAAAAGGACAGTTCAGAAGAGCTATTCAGCTTTTATATCCTTTTGAAATTTAATTTAGGACATTTAATATTATTTGAGCCTTTACATTGTTTATATTATTGATTATTATGTTCATTTAATTATAGTGTATCATTTGTGTTTTTGATGTAAGTTACTATGTTTATTCATTTATATATTTATTTGTATATGTCGTACTATTTTGCATTAAGCCATTTTAATTAATGTTAATATTGCTGCGTAAATTTTGTGTACTCTTATTAAAGAGTACAGGTGGGGAGTGCTGTAGAAAAAGTTATAGAGGGCGTTGCGCCGCCAACCTATACAGTTAATTAAAATGTTTCAGAGCAGAGAGGGAGAGAGTGTGGATCGTAGATGGGTGTGGTCATAGAGAGGTGTTATTAAATCAGCCATTGTGTAATTCCCACAAATCTGTAAATATTTGTACATATGTTTTGCTTCATAAAGTAGAATTAGAAGAAAGTAAGTGTCTTTATTCATCTCAGCATGACACTAAAAAATACCACCGATGCGACGAGTCAACAAGTTAAGTTTTTATTTTCAGTCCACAATATCCACTTCTCCCTTAGTCGTATTATAAAAATATATAATTTCTGGCGTTTTCTTTTCTCCTGTAGTGTCATCGATAGCATCATCGTTATGTAATGTTAAAAGCACAAAAACAGATTTTCCTTTTTTTAGAAACATAAGAAATGAATGCTTGATCATTTTCGAAACCAAACAGTGTAGAAAATATGCCTATTTTCATCTTCAGTTTCCGAAATGTAATCTTTTGCACTTTCAGATATTTCTAATCAGTCTCACAGCGGCTGCGTTTCCAGTTCGTAGGGAGTCATTCTTTTTGCCATAATGCGCCTAGAAATCTTTTAAAATTTAATTTCAATTACTTTAAAATCTCTTGCGAGTAGAAATATTTACTGTTACACTCTAGAAATGAATTTTTAAAATAAATATTCAGTCAGAAAAACACTTACGTGGACAGGCGCGTGGGGTGTGTCACATCCCAGATGCAATAAAATACCGACAAATCGTTTTCTGAAACACACAGGCAACGGATAAGCTGTTCTGAAAGTCACTCACTACTAGAAACTCAGCTACTGAATGTAGTACAGAATTTGAGTTTCCCAATTTAGAAATAATCCACTTTTTTGTAGACTTGGGGTATGATACACCCCACGCGCTTTCCCGCGGGTTAAAATAAGCATCTTGCTTATTTAAAACCTGTGGTTATTAGCTAAAACTAACTCGAAACTGAACTCGATGGCACAAACAGCCTTTTAGTGAGCCATGGCTGACAGTGCCCTTCTATCTGCTTTATAGACCGAGGATCGAACCCCGGACCTGTGATGCTGCTGCGCAAAGCGCTAGCCACTGCGGTTATTAGAAAACTGAAGAAAATAACGAGATATACGAATCATACAGTCATCTAAGACTGTAACCTCAGTAGTTCATTTGGAACCAGGAGACATAAAAAATGAGCAACGCCCTCGCCGGGACTCAAACCTGCACCTCTCCAATACGTGCCGAGTGTGGTACTGTTGCACCACGAAGGCATGCAGAAAGGAGGGAGAAAATACCTTATATTCTCCCCCTTTTAAAGGGCGCCTGGGAATAAGGGAACCCAATCAGCAAATGCTTCTGGTGAAGAATCATATCCATCAACCTTTAGTCTCGGCGCCACTATAGAGACATTAGTATGTTATTTTGATGCTGGAGACTTCAAAAATATTTAATGTCCTCACCGGGCCTCGAACATGAACCTCTCGAATACGTGCCGAGTGTGCTACCATTACACCACGAAGGTATACTGGAAAGAGAGAGTAGATATCTTATAAGACTTCCAGCTCTTTAAATGAGGTTTAAAAAATTTAAAGCGAGATAAATATTTTTCATGATAAGAGAATTTTCTGTCTCGCCAACAATCGTCATTCTCATTAACAATGGGGGCGAAATTCACCTCGCCATTATGTACCAGCTATTCATATCCTTAGAAAATGGACAGACAAAGCGGCACGTGGGAACAAAGGAAGAGGAAAGTAGGAAAGTAGGCGTGCATTTAGCAAGCGTGAGATATAGTGTCAAAAAGTTTCTTTAATCTAATTGGATAAAAAATGCCTGCGTTGCTACGCTCACGTAAGATAGATTAATTTTAAGATGGCGTAGTTTAAATTCATTAGGACAAGAAATGGAAGCAGCCAAATTAAAATGGAGAATTAAAATAAGTATTGTCATATTAAAATCAGTAGTTTTCTTTCATGTTTTACAGCTTACATATATATGCTATAATTTAAAAACTATCGTAGATAATAAATGTTGAGGCTAAAAATATTAGAAGCTTGCAGTCAGATTTTAAGTATCCAATTTTATTTGAATTTACATTTAAGGCTACATAAAGCTTGGCGTACTAATTGCCGCGGTTTATAATTCCAGACCTCACAATTCATGCTAGCCGAATATGCTTTAGATTACACACCAAGAGCACATAGTTAGGATGGATAAAGTGCTTTACATTTTTCCCCACTTAAATACCGAGAGAGAGCCTTGGATTTTTTTTTTGTGCAGGAAACATGATAGATATGTAATGCCTTACACGTAATTCGAACTCCGTACCTTTCGACTACTAGCCGGACGTGCTTCCAATTATATCACGAAGGCATGCGGTAAGGAGAGAAAAAATACCTTATAACCCACCTACCTCGAATGCGAAAGTATAACGAAATCATTAGCCCAAAAAGGCTGTTATTGTCGAGACCTGATTTACGTTGTTTCACTTTTCATTCGAGTCTTCGCCATTTGAAAAAAAAAGTACGATATTATTCTTTTATATTTAAGCTTACTGCCGATTATTAAGAACCTAAACTATTTAGAAGCAATAGATGCAGTTCTTAAGAATATTATTACTTATTAGTCCAAAGGGGCTTTGTCCCTGAAGAACTATTGTTTTCGTTTTGCGATTTTGCGTCGGAAACATTAAAAGTCTGTATCACTTTTCAAACTGTTGCCACAAAATATTGCAGCCCTGTATTATATTTAAAGAAATTAAATGACGAAGAATGTGCATAAATGTATGTATGTTTCTCGCGTTGTGATAAAACGACGGTACCTAAAGCCATCGAATTTTGAATGCTGTAATCCTGCTGCGAATATAGGCATCTGGAAGCGCAAATTTGAAATTTGGAATTTGTTTTATGAACGATTTCGTATTTTGTAAAATTTTAACCAATTTTTGATTAACAAACTCGAGGATTTCAAAGCGGGCAATGGCAACGTCGTACAGAAAAAAACATTTTTATCTGCAGCGCGTGAGACTGTGTGTAGGAAATTCTAAAAATATGCTCAGTTTAAAATTTTTTTGCGATATTGTTCTTTAACTGAATTTTATGGCTTCAATGCGAAGAACCTGATATTTAATAAATAAAAGTAACATACAAAATGTTTAAGAAACGCTCCTTTGGACGTAATTTAAAATCTGAAAACTTTCAGATTTTCTTTTCTTTTTTTTTAAATTTTTAATTTGATTAATTTAAATAAAAATCCATTTAACTTATGATAGTCCTTTTGGTCGATCATTGAAATCTAAACTCTTTCCGGTTTTATGAGTTTAATTTGTTTTTACAAAATCAGAGGGATGATAGTACCCATCCAGATGAGCAAGGAACCATAGGACATAGCGTCGTACTCCACTCTGAGAAGAAGAAAAGAGTAAAATTAGAATTCCAACACGAATTTATAACACTGTTGGGAAAGAGAAAGAACGGTACTATAAGTTACGCAGTCTGATTTATTGATCAAAGAAAAACTCGCAGATAGTGCTCAAAGTTGGTGGCCACGTATGTTGTTGCACAGTTCACACCGAAGAATAAATTACTGGTGCACCCTCTCGAAGATTCCTGGTGTGGTGTCAATTTTGTCTACGGTAACGATTCTCACAGCGACACCTTCAACCGAGTCCACAGGAATCTGTTACACTAAAGATTTCATGTGCTCCAAGAAGAAAATCCAGTGAGTTGATGTCCGGTGAGTAAGGAGGCCAAGTCACATGTCCGTCACGTCGGATCCATCGTGAGGAATATTTTGCCTCTCAGAGTGAAATGCGGTTGCATGGTAATTATTGATCATCTGGATGGGTACTATACCTAGCCTCCTATTTTGTAAAAACAATTTAGACTGACCCTGCATGCTGCTTTTTCATTGTCTGAATGTGGTGTTTGTATAGAGGTTCTCGGAAAGTTTTGTGTTAAGGTTATTTTAAAATTTCAAAGCTTTTTCACCGCAGGGTTTTAATTTTTTCTAAATTTTAAGGGTAAGGTTGCATTTTTATTAAAGATTCCTTTTAGATTAGTAAAATTGTTTTAAATTGGAAGATATATTTTATGAGTTTACTTTGTATTTTTGTAATTTTCCTTCTCCTTGACTGGTGTCGTGTAAAAGGTTCTAGCAAAATCTTGTATTAAGTTTATTTCGAAATTTCAAAGATATTTTCAATGTAGGATTTTAAATTTTCTGCATTTTAAGACAAAGTTTTAATGATTTTACTTTGTACTTTTGCCATTTCCTTTTGCTTTGAGGAGGACTAGAATTTACGGGTGAACTATTAATACAAAAAAATGTATTGAAATGGTTCATCAGCTAATTCTGGGTTCAGAAAAACAAGGATTTTGGTTTAGAAGGGAACTGTAATTAAGTTCGACATATCTCCTCTTGACGACGTTAAGCTTGTAAGGTTTATGCTAGATTTATTAACTGTTATTTTATGTTTTGTCTCTTTCCTATCTTATTCCAATTTCAACTTACAGTTTCCTGCCAGAATGTAAATTCAGAAACGCAGTTAATGCAAATACGTAAGAGTACTATTTAAGTCGTTGCTTCACCGACTTCCACAGAGAGAGTCTGAATTCCTGACTAGCGCGTGTTTGCCATTTGGCTACGTTCTCCCTTAGCTACTACTCCCGGCCCTACTTTAGGCCCTTGATTGGCTTCGCCGATTAAATTAATATTTAGGGGCCAACTACTTAGATTTCTGATAGCTTCGGCTATATCTTTCAGATAACTTAGTTAATCTAGTTTAGATTAATTTCATAGTTATTTAAGTTCAAGCCCAAGTGGAGGCTTTGTGTAAGTTCCAAGTAGGAACTGATTGTATTTATTCTGAAAAATAAAGGGTAGTAACCCTTATTAAGTCTTACGTGTTTTGTTCACAGCACTTAAGCGATTATTCGCTTGTTAGTGTTCGTGGGGATCTAAGACAGAACTTTGGAATTAAAAAGGTAAAACTGCACAAGCTGATTGGATGCCTCTTGTTTCATGTTCTTATTTATTTTTGTTTTAATTTTTCTTGTGATGGTTTATTTTAATTTTTACAATTTAAAATATACGTTTTCTATATTTACAGGATTTCATGAAGTTTATTTTAACTGTTTAAGAAAAATTGGTTCTAAATGTTTTTCTTTATATATTTACTGATCAATTTTCAAGGGCATAATGCGCGAAAATTCTTGGAAAGATTATAAGTTTTCCTTTTAAAAAGTATTTATATATATATATAAACGGTTATTTTAACAATAATTCTTTAACGTTTACTTTTAAGTAACAATATTAAAATTTACAAGTAATCAATTTTAAAATTTTCCATTTCATGAATTCTGTCTGAATGAGCGTGGGACGAACTAGAATGGCTGAAAATTTCGTGAACTGTGTATTAATAGCATTGCAACATGATTCATATAAACTGCTCATCGCATTAAATTGCTAGAAAATAATGGCGTAAATATTTCTAGAACTACCTTTAAGTTATTTAGAGTAATTTAATAATTCTACCTTTATTGCTCGAAAATTGGCGTTAGACTTAAAACGTGCTGTAAAATAGCAGTTGTTTAGGCTGCAGATCATGCAACCACACTCATTTCAATGCTATACGTAATATATCTTATACTCTGAGTCTGAAGCATAAATAAATAAAGAGGACCTTTGGAACTTGAATAAATAGCTTACGAAATGGAAGCTGCGGAAGCTGGAAGACGGCTTTACTTGTTCGACATTTGTGGTTTGTCTCACATTTATCTCTAAGCGACATTTTTGTCATTTGATATTATTCTGAGTATATAAGAGCTAATTAACTAAAGGAATTATATTATTTTCTAAAAGAATTCTTTTAAGCGAGTGATTAATAGATTTCGGTAAATGGCTTCAGGCGAATTAGTAAACATATTTATTGCAAGAATAGTCAAAGAGATATATGTATTTCAACATATGAATTGTGATGTGAGGTTTGTCTATTTATTTTTAACTGATAGTTATTTTTAGGTCGCAAGACTTTTCTATCAATTTTTTTTCACCCTGTCTTTTGATTGCGAATAAGATAGCGAGCGTTTATTCAGATTGAGGGAGAAAGAAGTGCTATTTCAGAAAGAGTTTCGGAAATCAGTGTTCGTCGGCATATTCTAGGCCTCGTTGTGTCGTGATTAATAGCGATTTGATTCTGTGGCGTTGAGTGCTTCTAGCCATTCGGCTTGTCTCGCCAGTTTTCTCTACAAACTAGTGCCTTTCCTGCTTGTTCAATTATTCTGTGAGCCTTTACCACATTTAATTTAGTTCAACATTATGTATTTCCGTTAAGCCAGAAGTGCTTGGCTAGTGTAAACCCAAGTTGGGTCTTTGTTAACTCTTGTGTTCGATAAAAAAGGCTATTCATACCCTGTTCTTCTGACTTTGTCTGTCTGCTGTTCAAGACAAGAGGAATATTTCTCTTCAGTCTTTCTAGAGTTCAGCATTACATGGCACCATAGAAAGTGAGACTATGAGTATATAAAGTGCATAGTTTTCGTATAAAACCTGCACGTAGAGTATGTGAGAAAGATTAAACAATTACCTGTCCTTTCCACTAATAATTTCTTATCAATAATTATTTATAGTTTTCTTACGGTATTTTGAACAGCGTAATGTACTCCAGAATAGATTTTTAAGAAGCCACAGTTATCTTTTTAAATTGAATAGAAAATTTGTCACATATTTATTAATTAAATTTGTTGTTTTTTTCTAAAATTCGTCATATTATAAACCAAAACATAAAAATTTCTAGTTAATTTTAGAGCCCTAGGGCGAGAACCTGTACAAGTTTGACAGATTAGGAGACAAAAAATAGCAGCAACATGCGCTAATTTTAAGGTACTGTCGCAAGCATTTTATGGAATCATTTTAAAGATCCAAAATACTAAACATTTTGTTTAGCTTTGTGAGGTTTTAGTTAAACTAACAAAGTTTTATTCTAATTTTTCCTTTTCTAGCTCTTTTCATTTCAACTTCCCGTTAGAATAAGTGCGCGTTTCAGCTTTATGCTAATTTGAAGTGGAGCCAAGTTATATTTAAGCGAGAGGTAGGAACCTCTCAGTGTGAGAGAGCTTTGACTCTCAGACACGGTCACTCTATTCAACTTTCGCCTGACTAGCTAGTATTTAAATTCTAAGCCGTAGCGCTTTTACGTGATTACTTATTGAAGTAATTTTAAGTGCGTCAGCCATTTAGTTTAGAGGCCAACCTCGCGCTATAGCTCTGTGAGCAACGACTAATTTAATTTCTATTTAGCTTTAGTTTAAAATTATTTGATTCTTCATTTTAGACCCAAGTGCGGTCTCTACTTTCTGTATCCTTCCCGAGTTGGGAAGTGGTTGTAAATATTTGTAAATACGGTAAATATAGCTGATGAAGCATTTAATTTAACTGAACTAATAGTATAAAAAATAAAGCGTAAGAAATAAAAAAAAAAGGAATTAGTATAAGAAATAAGGAGCAATAGTTTAGGAAAAGCGTTATTCCGCTAACAGCCAGTTATGTTTCTAAGCTTCTGCGAGCAGGTTTTTTTTTTCTTAGGTACGAAAATGTTTTAAAATATTTAAATAGTTTCTTACGAATATCTATCACTTTTACTGATTGAAAACATTCATGTGTAAAAGTTGGGTATCTTTTGAGTATGATAGATACATTTTTACTTCCTTGTACGAAGTAAAGAAAGTATTGTAATCGCGAAAAATTTTGGGTTTCGTGTTTGAACGAAAATATACATTTTGACCCCACTCGAATTTAATTTAACAATGTTTTGGCGTGACGGATAAAGTCCGTACGGATAATGTCATGGTGTGACATTATCTGTACGGACAATATCACGCCGTACGCTGTATACGTCACGCTGTATTTTGTCCTTAGGATTCTTTATAAAACGGATTGTAAAACAGATTTAAAATGGATTTAGAAGAGATCTGTGATGTACGTATGTAGTTGTGTATCCCGCATAACTCAAAAATGAATAATTTTGAAACTGGGACTGCTATAACATGTAGCTGTGCACCTCCCTTTTGGGTTGCAATCGGCAACGCCAAAAATATATAAATATATATTTATATTTATATCCCCTCTCCCGGCTCGATGAGCACGATTTTTTTTATTCTTATATGCTGGTAAATAGTGAATGTTTTGATTTAAAAGTGATTGAATTATATTGCGCTTAAGTTTCAGTTAACGTTTTGATGACTTTAGTTAAGCTGCATGGAGTAGTTGTAGAAATATCAATAATTTGAAAATTGCTCAAGTAATACTAAGCCTAACGAAGCCGCCCTTTTTTACATTTGAAAGTCCTAATAGGTTTGGTTTGTTTATGTGGTTATGGCAAAGCCTCGAAGACTCTTTTCCTAAGGGGAAGGATGTCTTCGTGGAGGATGTTTTAATGGAAAATGGCTCCTATAGACGTTTAGACAAGGGAAAAACAACGAGTGGCGAGTATATGTTAAAAAACATTTAACGAAAAGTAAAATAGGAACCCAGTATTCTTGTAGTGTCGAAAGTTTTATAGAATTCGTGATCTTTCAGTCACTAGAGCCGGAAATAAGCATTTTCAGAGACAACTGGTGAGTGAAGAAAAAGGTATTTTGGGAATGTTGACAACTTTTTCTTTCTTTCCGTTAGGAGCACAATTTTAAAACCAAACTAATTCCAAAATCAAGTACAATAGAAAACAAAAATACATCACGTGACTGCTTTCGTGAAGAATGAAAAGTGTTT
>KK114648.1:34146-89393 GCA_000611955.2 Stegodyphus mimosarum
AAAACAATAACGTGTTATAAATTTAAAATTTAAAAAAACCTAATATTTTTCTTCAGAAGCAATGATGCGAAGATATCGTAATCAACCGTTTTAGAAGTTCTCTAATGCAAAATATGATTTAATTTATTAATGCGTATTAATGCAGATATTCGCATTTCTAACATAAGAATTTTAGATATTATTTTTTTAGGTGCGTTCATTACGTTCATACGATTACATGCTTTCTTACATTTTCATCTTTTTGATTGCTAACATATTACATTACTGTTGAAATATTCTTGTTGAATCAATCGCTACTGAAATGAACTCTATCATCGTTATTTTTAAAATGAAAGAAAATTCCAAATCACATTATCCTAATTTTTTTATAGCTCACTTATTCGGATCTGATGCATCTTATTTGTACTGAATATTGTTCTAAAACTTTTGGTGCATTCTTTATATGGAGTAGAACTACATTTATAAACACTCACTGAATATTTGAAATTATGCAGGTAGACTCTGTAAATTCAAGCCTTTATGAATATTAAGTGCTGAGTTAAATATTTATATTCAGTCATTTTGAAAAGAATATTTTCTTTTCCGTTTTTCTGAAAAGATATAAAATCGCTGCATTATATAAAATAAGAAGAAATACCTTTTACGAAAGAACTGCTGACAGACTCCTAACAGAAAACTAATCTAAAAAATTGACAGTCATTCAGGTTTTTATACCTGAATAATTTAAATCGTTTATTTTCACTCTATATTTTATTATTATTTTACCTTTATTATACATTAGGGCGTTTTGATGCTGTAGGGTCATTAGGGTTTTGAAGCTAAATGACGTAAAAAATGGGCAATGCCCTCGCCGGGACTCGAACTTGAACCTCTCGAATACGCACCAAGTGTGCTACCGTTACATCGCGAAGGCATGCTGGAAAGAGGGAGAAAGTACCTTACATACTCCCCCTTTTAAAGGGTGACTTGGGATTACAGAACCCAGTCGCCAAAACCTGGTGGTCACAAATTATTGTCCGCCACTTTTTAGGTGGGGCGCCACTGTAGAATGATTATTGTTTTTATTAAGCAGGCGACATGAAAAAGTTAGCAATACTCTCACTGGGACTCGAACATGGAACTTTCAGATACATCCCGAGTGTGCTGCCGTTACACCACGAAGGCATGCTAGAAGAAGGAGAAAATTATCTTATATACTGCCCTCTCAAAGGCCGACTGGGGATCAACGGATCTAATCGCCAAATCCTCGTGATGAAGGATTATTGTTCACCATCTTTTAATTAGGACGCCACTTATAGTCATTAGGTTTTTTTTTGAAGCAGGAGATGTGAAAAATGTGCAGTGCCCTCGCCGGGACTCGAACTCTGGATCTCTCGAATACGCGCAGAGTGTGCTACCGTTACACCACGAAGACAAGCTGGAAAGAGGGAGAATGTAACTTTAGTACAAATTATTAAACTTAATATGTGGAATTTATTATTTTTGTTATTTATTATTATTATTGTTGTCTATGAAATGTATTCCACCAAAAATCTCTAGACCATGACCGTTTTATTAGCATGAAGTTATGATTGAGATTTTAAAAAATAATAGACATAAAATTTAATTTTTTTCTGGTTCAAATTTAATTGGCAATTTATTCATGAAAGAGTTTAAAATTTCACTTAATAAATATCACTAGAAATAGTAGTCAATATTTTCTAAATAGGTGAAATTCTGTTATCAGAGGTGAGTCTAAAATGCTTTTAATTTGCACAAATTGGTCTTGGAATCTGTGTTCGTTCCCAAATTTAAAGGTTTGTAAGGATCTTAAGTTTGACTAACGTTTATTTTATTTTAAAACTTTACTATCTCTTTTTTTCCACTTTCGGCCAGAATTACCGCGTGAATATGGTTATGCAAATTGTACTTGCTAACGCTTAAGTATTTAAGTTGTGGCTTTTTGCCAAGAGCGTAGTAGAAGGGGAGAGAGTGAGCCGTCTGGCCACGACACTTCACGCGAGCTTGACATCAGTTACTGTCGGCATTTAAGGCCAGAGGTTTTAGTCCTCTTGAAAGCTAAAGACGTATTGTAGTTTTCCACAGTTTGCGTACTACAAGCGTAGTAATTTAAAATGCTAGTCTTAATGTTAATCATCTGTGTAAAATATTAAAAGTTTAACTCTTATTTAAATTTTATTTAGTTAGTAGTCTTATATTTTTTACGTTCAGACCACAAGTGGTTGGTCTTTGTATCCCGAAGTGCGGGAACGACTTTGGAAACGTAAAAAAAATAAAGAGTAATTTTAACCTTTCTCATCTTGTCGTCTTTGCTACACTCCATATGACATAGTTGCAGTCAACTCACTGTCCAGTCAGGACACGTCATGTTCTCCAAACAGATAAAAAGAAATACAAGTCCTAATAGCTTTCTCCTAAGAAATAAGGACAGCGGTTTTACATAATTAAACTTTGTTAGATTTAAGGTGCAAGACATTTGCTAAAGATTTGCTACTTGGTATTTCAGTTAAGGTTTCAGCATCTGCAGCTGCAAATTTTCCAAGAACAAAATTAATGCTTTAGCTGCAAACAAAAATAAATACATTAAAAGCGTATTTGCAATTCATATGTTTGCACGTTTCTTAATGAAAATTTCTAGGAAATATGAATTTATAAGAAAAACATTTTTCCTGAATGAAAGAATTCAAAATTTAATTGTAGCACTACATAGAGTAAATACTGTGTTTCAGTTTTTTTTATAGTTGTGTTTTCCACCAAAAATTAACATAACACAGTTACACACAGTCTCACAATTCAGATAAAATCAATGTTAAAACAGTAAAGATAATTAAGATAAAAAAATAAACACAAGTCCTAACTGGAGCATAGATAAAATACACAACCCTCCAAAAGTTAAGGAAGCATGTCTTTCTAAGCTTATAATTACAAAAATATCAGTAACGTTTAAATTCACAGTTAATATGCATGACAATAATTAAGTTTAAGGATGTATAGGTGACTCCATATTTATCATTTAGTTATCCTTTATATCAATAATTTTTAATCTAAAAACTTAGAGTAATAAAAATTTCATTACATCATTTTTGTGTGTTTGTTTTCTGTTGCTGATTATAGGATGATAATTTCATATTAATTCTTTATTGCATGCTATATGAAATTTTATGCAGAAAATAATTTTTCTTTTAATATACAGTTGTGGTACTTCCCTCTCCCGTATTTTATTCTGTGTCAAATTTGAAATATAAAATAAGCTATTTAAAATAAATAGCAGCCTAAATCACATTGCTAATTTAATAAATTATATTTTTTCTGTTATATATTATTTCAGTAATGTATCAGTAAATATATTTTTTCAGTTAGCATCAGACTTCTGTCTGCCCCCACCCAAATGTTAAATGTTTTGTTTAATGTTTATTCCTGTTGTTACATTTTTCCAACTAAAATAGCATTGATGTCAGTAATATCTTTCATTTTTCCAATTTTCACAACATCGTCATGCACACTATTATGAAATCATTTGCCAAGATTACAGCTATTCTGTTGAGAAGACTCCATTTGACAAAGCAGATTTTACCCTGACAAATTGCCAATTCTCAAATGTGTTCACTTTTAACATAGCACCATATATTTAATTAATTTTCATATTAAATCTATATATTGCTTAGCTGAGTGTCATAAGATAATTTATATGAAAAAACAAAACCTACTACTTTCATTTTATAAAAATGAATACTTATACAGAATTTGGAGAAAAAACGAAAAAATTGTAAATTTTTTTAAGAGTATTGATCTTCAGTTGTTATGACAGTTTCGTGAACAAAATCCAGGAGAGTCTATCAATGTCCAGGACAAGTCGTTAGGCCGATTCGTTGAAGTGGCTGGCGATCGGATGGATGGAAACGGGGATCTCACAATCTGATACTGCTAGACGTCTCAAAGTCTCTCACAGTGTGGTCCACGACTACGGAATCAGTTTGAATCCGAGGAGTCTGTGTCTAGAAGGCATCTTCCAGGCAGTCCTAGAGTTACAACACCCGCCGAAGAACGTTATTTAGATCTTTCATCCTGAAGGAGTAACATTACTGTGCCTAAGCTCCTGACTAATCGTTTAGGGGCAACATGAATAAGAATCTCAGCTACTACACTGCGCAGACGCCTGCACAATACAGGTCTGTAATGAGAGACGACAAGTTGTTTGCGTCCCCTTGACCCGAGGACACGGAGGTATCCGTTTATGTTGGGCAAGAGAACACTTCTTCTGGACTAGTCAACAACGGGCATCTGTGCTCTTTACAGACGAGTCCAGGTTCACAATAGAGAGTGATTCAGGTCGTCAGCTGATCTAGAGGGAACAGCGCACCAGATACAACCAATCCCACACTGTGAAACACACAGTTACAGATGTGGTGAAATAATGGTTTGGATTGAGATCTCTCTCGGCGGTCACATGTGTTCTATGGTGGAACTTTAACCGCTCTGAGATACCGAGACTAGATCCTTGATCAATAGGTCCGCCCATATGCCACTGCTATTGGTCTTGCATTTCTTCTGATGGACGACAAAGCGTGATCGCAGCGAGCTCGGGTTGCTGAAAAATATCTTGAAGGTCACTGTACGGAGAGGATGGAATGGCCAGCTTAAGCCTCAAACCTGAATTCGATAGAGCATCTACTACCCTGGGAGACAGGTTGATGCTTTAAGAACTCCTCCAAGGTCGTTAGGTAAGTTTGAAAAGAGATTACTCCATGAATGGTCTTTCTCATTTGACTGGCCGACAACTTGATAATATGGCACGACGCTTCCGTCCATGTATTGTACCTAGGCGTGGACACACTCTTTATTAGAAATCCTTTTTCTAATGTTACTACCCCATGTTTTCTCAAAAAACTGTGATATGCTGCTTCTCCAAGATTGGATTTCTCTGCCAAGAATGCAATTTTTGGTTGTAATTCATGTTTGTGCTGAAGTTTAAAATCATGCTCTGTGGCATTCATACGTAAAGTTTCTCCTAATTTTATTAACAGTTATTTTAAGTTATTCTTCTTTCCTATCTCTCTAATTCCAGCTTACAATTTCCTACCAGAATGTGATTTCAGAAACACAGTGAATGCAATTGAGTAAGAGTACTATTTAAGTCGATGTTTCACCGACTTCGTGAGAGAGAGTTTGATTTTTCTGACTAGCACGCGTTTGGCTTTTGGCTACGTTCTCTCTTAAATACTACGCTCAGCCATACTTTAGGCCCTTGCTTGGCTTCGCCTATTTAATCAATATTTAGGAGCCAACTACTTAGAATCCTGATAGCTTCGGCTATATCTTTCAGCTTTAATTAAGCTTTGTTTAGTTTAATTTCATAGTTATTTAAGTTCAAGCCCAAGTGGAGGCTTTGTCTACGTCCCGAGTTAGGAACTGATTGTAATTATTCTAAGAAATAAAGGGTAGTTAACCCTTCGTAAGTCTTACGTGTTTATTCACACACTTAAGTGATAAATCGCTTGTTACTGTTTGTGGGGTTCAAAGGTTGAACATTAAATTAAATAAGTAAACCCCGCACATTAAAAAACTGCTTAGTGAATATGTCTTGTAAATTTCTTGTTTCTATGTTGCTTAATTCTTACATTAGACACAAAAACGTAGTGTTCCTTAACTTTCGGAGCGTAGTGTGTAATAAACCTCGAAAAAATGCGTAATTAAATAAGCAAAACTAGAACTAACGCTAAAACTGTCTCAGCATATTGGTAGATTGTCTGTGCTGTTATCGAGTTTCTAGCGTTTGGCTGAGAGCAAATCATAACACATAATTCTTATTCTGGAAACAACAAATATGCTATTGTTCACCACTTTATTATCCTTTCATCGTGGTACAATAAAATATGACATTTGCATACAATTTATTCTTTACTACTACAAATAAAACAAGGAACTGCTTTTAATGCTACATAAGAAAAATATGAAAGCTTTCTGACTTTACATTAAGCCCAAAGTGGCCTTTTTAACGTTTTGTTGCTTACATTTATTTATTAAATATGTTCTACGCACTTCAAGCATAAACTTCATTTCAAGAGCAATATCGGAAAATATTTTAAAATGAGCATATCTTTACAATTTCCGACACACATTTTCTCACAATGGAGCAAAGAATGTTTCTTGTGCAACTTCCCATTGCTCGCTTTGAAATCCTTGAGTTTGTTAATCAAAAATTCGTTAAAGTTTTACAAAAAATAAAATCGATAATAAAACAAATTCTAGATTTCAAATTTGGGCTTCCATATTCGCAGGAGGATTACGTTATTCAAAATTTGATGGCTCTAAGTACCGTTATTTTATGACAATGCGAGAAGCATACATACATTTATGCAGATTCTTCATTATTTAATATCTTTAAATATAATATAGAGCTGTAATATTTGGTAGCAACAGCTTGAAAAGTGGACCGACATTAAAGTTGTTAACGCAAAATGCCAAGACGAAATTAATAGCCCTTCTGTCCTAACGCCGTTTGGGCTAAAATTCTGAAAGATTTCAGATTTTCTATTACGCCACAAGAGGCGTTTTAAACGTTTTGTATGTTACATTCATTAATTAAATATTATATTCCGTGCATTTAAAACATAAAATTCAATTCAACAGCAATATCACGAAAACATTTTAAAAGAGCCTATCTTTAGAATTTCCGCTACACTGTCTGGCGCCCTGGAGATATTTTTTTTTCGTACAGTGTTGCCATTGCTCACTTTGAAATCGTTGAATTTCTTAATCACAAATTCGTTAGTTTTACAAATTATGAAACAGATAATAAAACAATATCCAAATTCCGTTGGAGGCGTACGTTATTCAAAATTTAATGGCTCTGGGTAGCGTATTTTATCACAACGCGAGAAACATAGATAAATTATGCACATTCTTCAACATTTAATTTCTTTTAATATAATACAGGGCCATAATATTTGGTGGCGACAATATAAAAAGTGAAACGCCATTTACGGTGTCCTTTGGGTTAATAAATAAATTCATTACCATAAAATAATATAAAAGTGTAACAGTGCTTATAAACTATTACTTTAACTATTTTTCACTCATAACTATGGTTTTCTTTGAAGAAAACGTTTGAAAGCTTCAACTACTTCCTTTTAAAGGAGCAGCATTACTTATTTCAGAAATTTCTGCCAGAAGAAGTTTTCATTCTCTTTAGTTACTTCCTGAAGAGCATAATTATCTTTATGCACGAGAGATATGCAAATAAACTTATTTTTAAAAAAGAAATGTGTAACATTGGCACAGCAAACATTTTAAAAGATGAATGAATGCTTTTTAAGAACGAAATTTCTTAGATCCCGAAACTGTTGCACTTAATATACCTTGAAGCCAAAAGAAAAAACAATGGACTTGAAAACAGGTTCCGAGTATCATTATTACCAACATCATGCTTTAATTTATAAATTTTAACTTAACTCATCGCATTGTTTCCGGTCCATTAAGGAAACAAATAAATTCTCATGAAAACTCGGACTAATGAGAAAAACACTCATTAGCGCCAGAGGGAACACCCTTCAAAACTACGAAAAACTGTCAAGAAAACAGTGGTAGGTAATTTTTTAGACAGATTGCGTGACAAAAGGCACAGCAGAGAACATTTGTACCCATCATTTTGACCATGACTTTGCTTTCTCATGCTGCTGTGTTAGAAGAATTTAAGAATCTAAACAGCATACAAAAGGCAATTTCAAAAATTTTCTTGTTCTTCAAATTCCTGATATTTTCACAGAAAATCTGGGTTTCTACCAGAATACAAATACGGTGATATTTGTTTGATGTCGAAATGGAAGAACATATAAAAACAACCAGAAAAATTCAATCTAAGGAAATCTTTCTTTCCTGTAATAACAGCTCACGTTATATGTAGGTGAAGGCAGGATACAGAAAGGCATTCCAAAATATTTTGCTTAATGAAAATCAGGTACATGAATACGGTTATGAATCATCTATTGCAATATAAATAAATACAAGAAAATCTCGAATTGTAACTCCAAAGAATTTTATCCTGGGAAGTTGACAGAGAACCTCATCAATCAAATTCTACTTGCAAGATTTTTTTTGGTTTGGTTTAACATTTTATGTACCTTTTTTTTAGTATTTTTAAATCATTTCAAATATCAACATCGCTAGCGGATATTCAAATGTGTTTCTGTGCCGGTAATTATTCTGTGTATCCTTACGTTTACATTCTACGGTAAAAAAAACATCGAAATTTCTCAAGAATCCGTAAATATTAAACTTATCTGAAATGAAAGCAAATATTCTGGCGAAACTGTAATTTTTATTCACTGTTGTATATACTAGTTATCTAAATATTCCATTCGGTAAAAATGTTCTTTGGTTTGGTTTATTTAACTATGGCAAAACACTCGACGGCTGTCAGCGGCTTTACGACTCGGCCGCTGGTGGGCCGAAATACAGGGTGATATTTTTTAAAGTGACAGTGTTTGGAGCGTCCTGTAGAGCGATATAATAGCCGAAATGGCACCAAACTTGGTATTTAGACTAATCAAGACATGGGGAAAAGGATTCCGTCAAAAAAAATTTAGTTCCAAAAATCGCCGTACATTAACTTCCCCGGTGAGGAAGGAATTAGACCACATTCAATGTAAGTACCGTTCTCAGAAATAACACTGTGCATTCTGTGCACAACGTTCTCCACAGCCGTATGTAACATATCACGAGGAATATTTCGCACCGTCTTTGTTATGTTGACCTTTAGAATAGACAAATTTGATACTCCACCAACATAAAGTTGAAATTTCAAATAACCCCAGAGCCAAAAATCGCATGGCTTGACGAAAGGGAAACCAGGCGGCCATACAACTGGAAAACTGCGACTTATGGCTCTATCATCAGTGAAGTTTTGGCGCAACAGCTGCTTTACCTTGTAGAGACATTAGGTTTTTTACGAAGCAGGAGACATGAAAAATATGCAATTCCTTCGCCGGGAATCGAACCACGGACCTCTGAAATACCGGCTCAGTGTGCTGACCGTTACACCACGAAGGCACGCTAAGAATGTGGGAGATACACCTTATATACTCCCCTTTTTAAAGGGCGACTAGGGTTTTAGGGGACCTAGTCGCCAAATCCTGGGTGTGGAGAGTCATCATCCACAACCCTTTTTAGTTCGGGCGCCAGTGTAGAGACATTAGGTTTTTTACGAAGCAGGAGACATGAAAAATATGCAATTCCCTCGCCGGAAATCGAACCACGGACCTCTGAAATACCGGCTCAGTGTGCTGACCATTACACCACGAAGGCACGCTAAGAATGTGGGAGATACACCTTATAACCTTATTACTAGTGTGTGGCGAAGCACCATCCTGCATAAAGATTGTCTGTTGGTGACGGTTTCTTTGCTGAAGTTGTGGAATAACAAGCGTTTGCAGCATTTCCTGGCATTTTTCTGCATTTATGGTGCACGTTTAGGGTCCTGTCGGAGTGATGGTCTCAAAAAAGAATGGCCCAATTACGAATTCGGCTGTGAAACCACACCAAACAGTGACTGTTGGGGAATTTAATGGGATTTCGTGCACGATGTAGGGCTGCTCAGAAGCCCAAATTCGGCTATTTTTTGTGTTTACGGATCCACTGAGATAAAAATGGCACTCATCTCTCCACAGTATGTGACATCATCAATTTCTATCCCCGCAAGAAATGATAGAGGGAATGTCACTCGCTTATCGTAATCACTTGGTTTCAGTTCGTGCAAGCGGCTGATTTTGTAGGGGAAAAATCCAATAACGCACCGTAAAACTCTCCATACCGTGGAATAATTCATGTAAAATTGTCGAGCTACATCCCGGACGCTGCTAGTACCAGTAATGGTTCCGTGCGATCCTTCGACAATTGCAGTTGCCACATCAGTTATTACATCTTCTGATATACTGGTTTACGTCCTCTCCCAGCGCGAATGGTCAGTGACCCCGTTTCCTCGAACTTCTTAATCATTTTCTTAAGACCATTCAGCGATAAAGGCGCCTTTCGTAATTTTCTTCTGATTCGAAATTCCCAAATAGCTCCGGATGATATTGGTTCATGTAATACAGCTTAACCAGTAACGCATGTTCCCGTAACGTGAGAGGCATGTGTTAGCGCCTGTTAGAGAACTACTGCCGCGCCATCTACTTAACTGTAACCAAGAGATGAGCTGATGAATATTAACTGGCAGTGTTCCTACTTATGCGTGTATTGTAAACCGTGTCGGCAGTGAGAGTGTGTGGGAGGCGATGAAAGTCGCTCTCCAATTATTCGCAATAAAGCAATTTTTCTACAGTCCACTTTCTTCAGTGTGTTTAGCTGGCCGATACAGCATGTCCACTGGAGCTCGTTTACTTCAGCTGAGATTATTTGTCGGAGCTGTCTACTACTTGCTTTAATAGCCGCCATTACTGGCGCTGTCATCGCACAACATTTGCATTTTTCTTTGATACCCGTGTTTTATGCTATTGTAAGCAACAGCAGCGCGATAAAATGCCCTAGCGGCGATCTTTGGAACTATTTTTTCACGGAATCCTTTCTCCCATGTCTTTAGTAGTCTAAATACCAAGTTTGGTGCCATTTTGGCTATTAGATCGCGCTACAAGGTGCTCCAAACACTGTGACTTTAAAAAAAGATCACCTTGTATATTTTTAATCACATTTAAAAGTAACACAATATGTTATATTTATCATCAACTAAATGTTTTATTAATGAACAGTTGAAATAAAATATATTTCAGATTTACTTTTTATCATACAGACATATTTTAGGCACTCTAAGAGAAAAAAGGAAAGGTAAGAAACGGAGGAAGAATGGTAGTTTTTTTAACTGAATTTAACAGTATGAACCCAGTTTGGGATCTGATATTGTAGGTTCAACTATGAAAACATGAACATTTTTGTGTTGAGGAATAACTAAAAACTAAACTTTCACGCTATAAAAGATGCCAACAACGCGAACGTGGATATCGAAACTGGAAGGCAATATGTATTTATCATATAAAAATATAATGAAAATATTTTAGGTTAGTTTCCACTCTTGTGAAGAAATGCTGACAGAATATTAAATGACAGTATTTTTAAGAAATCAATGTTCCCAATAATAAAGCATTATAAGTGAACGAAATAAGTTGGCTTTGTTAGTTATTATTGGAAACAACTTGATAGACACGTACATGTAGGTGTTTCGTAGAATTAATTTATAAGGTTTAATGTCTTTTACAACTGCAAAATGTGACTTCTGCAGACTAAAAGTGATTCATCGTTCAGTCAAAAACCAATAGGGTGAACAGAGGGCACTCCTGTTGCTTACAACGTCCGACAGCACTTATGGCAGAAACCCAAAAGTAGAAATTTAAATGTAGAACTAAATTTAAATACCTAACAGCCTTTAATCGTGAAGTTGGCTCGGACTTCACACTGGCGTGAATTTAAACTACCGGTGAGTATCAAATCTTATCCAGAATAGCAAACCTAATAACCTGGGCTTCAAACGACAGAACACGCTCTGATTTAACAGTCTCAAATTTTCACTTAAATATAAGTGAATTCAAAATCGCTGAAACAACCTTGTAATTGGGGTACATTTACTAAAAACACTCAATCGATTTCGAGGGCAGCTACAGGTCTCTCCTCATCAGGAGTACAAAATATCTAGAAAGGGAAAGCAACCTCAGTAACGGCTTTTTTTATACCCTCGGGTAGAACCACGCGCGAGGAGGCAACGCCATCCATCGGCAAAAACAATAATCAAGAATTATGTTAATAGAATTTTAAAAGCGTTAGGAAGGACTGGATTAGACTTAAAATTATTTACTAATCATGCTAAATCTTTGTGAATATGAATAGCCTCAAAAAAAATCCTATTCACCACGGAAGAAGCCTTTTGGAAAATTTTTGCAGATCCAAAGTAAAAATTATGATTAAATTTCCAACTATGATACGCTAAAATCGTACTATGATACGCTTTGGATCTGCAAAAATTATCAAAAAGGCTTCTTCAGCTGGTGAATTGGATTTTCTTGAGGCTTTTCCTAGTCACAAAGATTTAGCATGTTTAGTGAATGATTTTAAGTCTAATCCAGTCCTTCCTAACGCTTTTAAAATTCTATTAACATAATTCTTGTTTATTGTTTTTGCCGATAGATGGCATTTTCTTCTCGCGCGTAGTTCTACCCGAGGGTATAAAAAAGCCGTTACTGGAATTGCTTTCCCTTTCTAGATATTTCGTTCTCCTGATGAGGAGGGACCTGTAGCTGCTCTCGAAATCGATTGAGTGTTTTTAGAAAATGTACGCCAAATACAAGGTTGTTTCAGCGATTTTGATTGTCACATTGTCGTGTTTCTCTTCTATTCTAATAAGTGAACTCATTTGCATTCTAGCGGGAAAACGGAAAATGAGAAGTGACGGTAAAGATTCCAAACATAAACTAACTGTTACGTAAATTAAACAAACCTCACACGTTTCAACATTCCAGAGTTATGCATTTCAAAGATATAGCAAACATCGCATACTGGAGTGAAAATGATCCGTGCAACAAAAGTATGTAAGAAATTGTTTTTAGAAAATTACGTTATTTGCAGTGCTGTAAATCAAAATTCTGTTACATTTCAGTTCTTTAAACGTAGACGAATTCTATATTTTTCTTAGTCTGAATACTAAACGCTTGACAAACACTTCGAACCTTTCGGATCTTTGAAAACCTTCATGATAAGTATAACAAGAACTTTTTAATATAAAAACATTTAAGGTAAAACTTCCATACTCCTTCAAAACTCCAATTTCAGAATATTCTCTTTAAAAAGGCATCTGAATTTATTAAAAGCTTATAAATTAAATTCAAAAAATAAATAATTCAAATCCGTGAATGATGAGACATTTAATACGTAATTTGGCAAAACATATTTGAGTAATAGTTCAGAAATTTTATATTTATTCAGAAGTCTTAAAATCGAAGCAAGTGCGAATGAGCGAAAGAAATGTTTCAAGTATTAAAGCAATTAATTTTCAAACACAGAACATTAAAATTTCTCCCGAAAATTTGGCTTCTAGCACCGATGTTTGCAATAAAGCCACTCCACTGGAATAACAAGTCGCGTTTTATTATTTGTATTACGTTTTCTATCAATAAAGCTAAACTTTCAAAAGTTTTAAAATGAAACGCTTAAAAATATTTTGTTAAGTTTCCTAAAAATCTAATGGCAACAAAATGAATCTGATGTGGACACCACATGACTTCCTTGAAAGGCTCATTAAATTATGCACATTTTTTGCTGCATTTCATTTAAAATTATTTCCCCAAATTCCATTGCAGATATATTTCTTATTCAATCAATTCAGTTCTCATTTCGCAGTAAGGAAAAATACATAAAATCTCAAAATATCTTCGTTGAAAATTGTAAATACACAAAAACCTAAAACATTAGATAGAGTTTAAAACCTGTTAATGGGCTGCATCAAAAGAATACATATAGATATATATATATCAAAAGAACATATATATATCAAAAGAACAATATATGAACTTTTGATACATATATACATTCGTTTGATATATATATCAAACGAATGTATATATGTATCAAAAGAATATATATATGGTTATACATTAGGTTAGGTTATTTAATTATGGCAAAGCACACGAGGGCTATCTGCCTAAAGGGAGGGATGCCTTCGTGGAGGACTTTCTAAGGGAAACTGGCTCGTATACACGTTACACATGGGGAAAATCACGAAAACGCCCATGAAGCTAGCCCGTTCGCGGGATTCGAACCTCGGACCGAACTACCAGTGTTCAGCATCTTTACCGCTCGGCCGCTGGTGGGCCCAGAATATATATATTTGTCAAAGGAATATATATATATATATATATCAAAGAACATATAAATTCTCCTGGTTTGAGCTGATTTCAACCAAAAAGGAGGGTGCACAACTAAATGTTATAACAGTCCTATACAAAGTCGCAATATTTTGAGTTATGCGAGATACATATGTAGGCATACACGTCAATAAAAATCTCTTCCGAATCCATTTTGAACCCATTTCACAAACCGCTTTGGGACAAACTGTCCTTTATTCTGTCTGTACGTACAGATGTCACGCAAAAACACTGTTCAAATTGAACCCAGAGCAGTCAAAATGTGTATTTTCGCTGAAATAGGATACCAGAAATTTTTAGCGATTACAATACACCCTTTACTTCGTACAAGGAAGAAACAAGCAGTTGCAAAATAAACTAGATAAGAAAACAGAAGAAGCAAGGACAAGAAATCAAAGGTAAGCTCATAGGTTCTTTAATTGTTAGCGTAGACAGTTTTAACCTGATTTTAACAAATGATAAGGAATACAAAACAGCACTTAGAAATGTAAATCAAATCCCCTTTCCTGAAAAATAACTATTACATGAGCAAAATCTATTTAAACTATTTATTTGAAACACATTATGAGGGAAGGAAAATTTTTCATTTTAAAGATGTAGGATTTTGAAGGAGAAAAAAAGTGGCATTATAATACTAGGTTGTAAAATGATTGATGATTTCAAAGAAACGTGGAAGAAGAAATTTCTAACTCCAGTTTCTAATAGCTTAATATTGAGGAATTCTTAGCCGCGCCTCAAACTAGGCAGCAGCAAAAACATCAGCGCCATCCAGAAGTATAGAGGTAGTTTCGTCTGAAAGGAGAATGATGGAAAACTATCTATTTTCTCACGAATAATTAAAGCTGCCTCATAAGTCCTTCTATCGATGTATGACTTATTTGAGATTCCCTAAAGAAATTTCGCATTCTCTTAGCCCCTTGAACCTAATCTTATTACAAAAACAATTCCCTAGTGGTTACTTACACAGTTAATTATACTTCACTGTAGATAGCTAGTCTAGTCCACTATGAAACTATTGATAGTATATCAGTTGGGGCATAGACCAATCGAAACATTTATGCATATTTATTTGTAACGAAACTAACGAATTATTTAAAACTCTCTGAAAGATTTCAGAATTTAAAGGTCGACCAAAAAGGTTTGTTAAGGTTTCTATGCTCTCGCTGAGCTCGCAGTCTACCAGTCTGCTGTTACACTTACTAAGCCATTCTTTTGTCTTTTTAGCTTTATTGTTGAGCATCATTTTCTTCGCACTTACGCCCTATATACAGTTCAACAGCAAAACTATAAAACTTTTAAAAGCGGCGCAGTAGTGTACGTTTAGAAGTCCCGATGCAACCTTAAGAGTTCGCATACCTTTCTCTGTTTTATTCAGTCTCAGTTCATCATATCAAAGTTCAGGTTTCTTATTAAGATAGCTTTACAAAACTTTTTTGTCCTTTTATTAAAAACGTTTTATGCATTTCCTTTACTTATTAAAACCCTCTAACCGGCAAGTACGTATATATACGGCCTGGAACATTTTTTGTGATATCGGTACGAACGTATAATACGTGCATATTAAAATATGTCAAAGAAATTAAGGCAGTATATTAAAAGTACATAAATCCAGGTATAAAATGCCAGGAAATGTTTTACATTAAATCAAGAAAATAAATTTTTCTGGTAGTAGATTTGGGGAATTTGTGCTTTCCTAGCGAAACCCTGGCCGATCAGAGGGTTAAATATCACGTTCTTAGAGCTTATGCCACATAACATTCAATTTTAAAGTAAAATGACAAAGTATTTAAAAACAGCATATCTTTAGAATTTTCGATAGGCAGTCTCGCGTCTGTAGATGAAAACATTTTTGAACAATAACAACGCACAGTGTGTGTTGCCACTGCTCGCTTTGAATCGTTGCGTTTGTTAATCAGAAATTTGTTAAAGTTTTACAAAATATGAAGTAGATAATAAAATGAATTGAAAATTCGGCCTTCCAGGTGCCAATGTTCGGGAGGATTACGTTATTTAAAATTTCAATGTTCTAGGTACCGTTGTTTTTCTCACAATGCGAGAACATACACATGCATGCAGATTCCTCATTATTTAATTTCTTTGAATATAACACAGGGCGATAATATTTGGTGGCAACAGTTTGAAAAGTGATACCCCGCTTATAGTGATTCAACGCGAAATGCCGTTTCGGTACTAATATCCCATTTGGAACTTACATCTCTTTTGGGATAAAAATAAAACTTTTTCTGTGTTCTCTCTCTTGCCACTTCAAAGCTTAGGAAAAATAAAGGTTCTAATTATGAACAAAAATAAGTGATGATATAATTTTCTTTGAGAGACTGAGAGTCGTCCTTCTATTTACTCTTGGCGATGTCTAATTGGCTTGCATTAAAAATAGACAATTTTGTTTCCTTTTGTGCTAAGAATGATGAACTTAACTAAAGCTCTGTGAGTAGTTCCAGGCTTAAAATGGGAGCGTTAAATTTTTTTATGATGTAATAACAAATCAGCTGTTCTGTTCGTACCAATCCAAAACAACTAAAAGCAAGAATTCCAGAACATACTTCAAGTCAGGGAGGACAGACTCCATTAGCATATGCAACAGAATCTGTCATTACGAAATCTATACCTTAATCATTTCGTGAAATTCTGAATGTAATGTTGCAATCAATTCTTAAATCCATCTGCTTTCTATATGTTCCTCTAAGTTTGGTTGAAGTGTTAGTTGGTTTTGGATGTTTGTAAGAATTACTTCGAGATTTGTCAAAAAGAAACAATCATGTCCAGTTCAGAGAAATTTTAGGATTAGAAATTGGAGAGCAGACGGCAATTTAAATACAAAAATTAGAAACATTCTTTATAAATATCGTTTGCACATAGAATTTACTTCGAAAATACCATCTGCTTATGAATTATCCGCAAATGAATAACTATATTATCGTATTAGAAATAATGAACTGTTCATATATATATATATATATATATATATATATATACTTAATGAAGTTTTTTTCGTTAAAGAATATTGTTATAAAACACAGTATGCTTACACATTTTCTACAATATAATGTAAAACAAGGTGATGATACATTATTTGTTAAACGTTTTGCAGCATATTAATATAGCTGAGAAAAAAAGATGCTTTCATTTTCATTTGTCAGGACTGAGTGTTCTGTGCATACTTTTGGCGAACATGGTCGTGATAGTGTTAAAGTCCTGATCTCGAACAGGGAGCTGAATGCAGCTAGCTATGTTCAGCGGAAGTGGTAGAATAACTGCACGCAAGGAGGGTTTAAAATTACCTTTTTATTAAACTACTATTTACAGCCACTTCCCAGCTCGGAAGGGATAACAGAAAATAATGACCGCACTTGGGTGTCTAAACAGAACAATCAAATACTTTGAAATAAAGCTAAGTAGAAAACTAAGAAGTCGTTGCTCTCAGCGAGGTTAATAAACGCGAGGTTGGCCTCTATGCTAAACTATCAGTGGTGCGTAGCAAGATTTAGCTAATAATAACGCACTTAGATTAGTTCAATAAGTATTAGAGTAACGGCGCTAAGGCTTAGATTTTAAATACTAGCTAGTCAGGCGGACGTCGAACAGAGCCGCAGTGATCTAAGACTAAAAGCTCTCTCACACCGAGAAGTTCCTTGCTAATCTTAAGTACAAAACTTGGCTCCACATCAAATTAGCATAAAGCTGAAACGAGCGCTCATTCTAACGGGAAGTTGAAATAAAAGTTCACAGGAAAGAGAAATTAACATAAAACTTTGTTAGTTTAAACTAAAACCTTACACATTCTGACTTTTTACACCAAAGGGCCTTAGCACAAAAAGATTATTAATTTCATTTCGGCATTTTGCGTTGATACACTCTTTAAAGTGTTGCTACAAAATATTACAGCCCTATATTTCGTTGCTTCCTTGTGACTGCGAGACATTTTTAAATGTTAAATAAAATATTATGAAGCAAGCAAGCAAAAAGTAAAACCAAACAATTTTTAAACGTTACCAAAATGCAAAAATATAAAGAAGTTGTAGACCATAATTTAATTTAGGAAATTTTAAGAAGATATTTTAGTGTACGATTACTTTCGTGGCGTGTTTCATCTATGCCTCCATGTATTTTCAATTTCAGAAAAAGAAAATAAATCAGTATTAAAAATTACAAACATTGGTTTTATTTAAAGTCACATGGAGGTGATATGAAAAATTATTGGGCTCTCTACTCGAATTCGATTCCCGGTTACAGCGCATTTTCTGCAAATTCGTAAGGTGTGCGAACACTTTTGTGCACACTATGAAAAAAACAGTACCTAGAACCATCAAATTTTGGATAACATACATCTCCATCCGAATTCCCAAATTTGGAATTTGTTTTGTTACCTAATTTCAGAGTTTGTAAAAGTAGGGAATTTTTGTTTAACAAACCCAACTATTTCAAAGCAAGCAATGGCAGCACTATAAGGGGAATAAATTTATCTCCAGCGCGCGAGACTGTGTAGTTGGAAATTCTAAAGATATGCTCTTTTTAAATTATTTTGCTATATTGCTGTTGAATTGAATTTTATGGTTTAAGTGCGAAGAACAAAATATTTCAATAAATAAACGTAGCACACAAAACATTAAAAAAACGCTCTTTTGGACGTAATATAAAATCTGAAAGCTTTCAGATTTTTTTAACCAATGGCGGGCCCTCAGCTGACTTCGGCCTGACTACTATTAAGGAGATAATTGGTGGCCACTTAATTTGGAGGCACGTAATAAGTGAGTTACCTTTGCCTACTATTAAGGAACTCGCAGTTACAGCGATGCCTCCACCCCCAGGATTCGAACCTGGGCGCTTTGGTATCGCAGTCGGTTCCCTTTACCACTATACCGTCTGATCGGCACTGGCGTTATTGTTAAGTTTATCAGTTTTAAGTATATATATATGTGTGTGTGTGTGTGTGTGTGTGTATACACGCATACACACCAGTTAAACTTATATATATGTATATACATAATACAGTTGATAGAAAAATGTATAATTTTTTTCATAACAGCGAGAAATTTAAGGTTTCAAATAAAACATAAACTCTGTTTTAAAATACACAAAATTGAGATAATCAAAAAAGAGAAAAATAAATAAACAAATGAGTTATTTTTATTAGGATAGAATACTGAGTTTTGATAGCTGTGAAGTACTTTTTTTCTTGCGAACATGAATGTGTAAGTGTATATATTTATCTTTTTTGCATTTAGCATTGTAATGAGGAAACGTAAATTATTGGGAATTGTACGTTGCAAACCATATTTGGAAAAATATATGTTGTTGCTACACAAGTTGTAGGAAGCAAAAGAAAATACTACAAATAAGACCAGAAGATATCGATACTCAAGCACGCAAAGAACACATAAAGTCAAGGCTGTCGTTAATAATGCTACAAACAAGTGCCAAACAAGAACAAAATATTTTCTTGCAGAATAAAAGGAGACTATATAAGTGACTATAATAATGTTATAGTTTTCTCTAGAATTTTAAGCAAAGATATAAGGACGTGTGTTTGCATTTTCTTAATGGATTGTACAGTTGTAACAGTAATTAAAGTACAGTTGTTGCAAAAGAAATATCAATACAGTGCTACTGTAATCAGCAAAGACGAATATCAACTAAAAATTATAGTTATGTGTGTGATATCGTAAACTATCACGTAATTACTACGAAAAACATCTTCATGTACTAGACCGATATTATACGAAAGCCGTTCAAATCATGTTACACTGATTTATTAGGAGAAGTTTCCATTTTGCCGGCGTACGCGATGGGAATCTATCGGTGTATCACTGGAATCAAAGTGTTGGACATAAGAGAACGTGAAAACAAAAGAAAAAAATTCTCAATAAGGAAACGGTTTGCAAAGTAAAGGAAGTGTATTAAAGGATAGAAGGATCGATTTTGAGTTCCGGTTAACAGTTCCTGTGCTCTTCCACCAAACAAACAGAACCTTCTCTCCCTCAATAGACCGGTTTAGTTTAAATTTTACATTGTTATAGACGGGTATGTCTGTGCATTAACATTTCAATTAAGACTGCAATGCTCTGCAGATGCTCACGCATGCGTAAATGTGATGCCCAAAGTTGCAGTCTATACAAAACATTTAATCACTGTACAAGCAGTTTCCATGTAGTTCACAAAATTACGGCACACTAAAAATCCAAAAGCATACAAATCAAACACAAGAATTTAACATTAATTCAATATGGCACAAAATATGCCATTATTGTGTGGGGTTTTACATATTTAATTCAATGTTCAATCTTAGAAACCACCAAACACTAACAAGCGAATAATCGCTTAAGTGTGTGAATAAACACGTAAGACTTACGGAGGGTTAACCACCCTTTATTTCTCAGAATAATTACAATCAGTTCCTAACTCGGTACATACACAAAGCCTCCACTTGGGCTTGAAATTAAATAATTATGCTTAAATTAAACTAAATTAAGCTTAACTAACACATTCTGAAAGATATAGCCAAAGCTATCAGGATTCTAAGTAGTTGACCCCTAAATATTAATTGAAGCGGCGAAGCCAAGCAAGGGCCTAAAGTAAGGCCGAGCATAGCAAGAGCTTAGAGAGACGTAGCCAAAAGGCAAACGCGCGCTAGTCAGAAACTCAGTCTCTTTCTCGAAGTCGGTGAAACATCGACTTAAATACTACTCTTTACTCATTTGCATTAACCGCGTTTCTGAATTTACATTCTGGTAGGAAATTTTAAGCTGAAATTAGAATGATAGGAAAGTTGCATAACTTAAAACAACTGTTAATAAAATTAAGATAAACCTTGCAAGTTGAAAATGTCCAAATATGCAATTAAATTACGAATCAATTAAGTTAATCTTACATTCTTAATATACAGAAAATATTCATTCTGGCATATTATACGCACTCCTTGCACTTCATTTAAACTTATTGGATTGAATTAAATCTACTTCGTCGATAGCGCGTGAACCACAACAGAATAAATGCACTCCTGAAAATTCGCCATATTTTTTACCCTGGCGGTACTCTGGTGCTAAGTTCACTTAACAGCCGTACATCTCATTCGTTTTATAACTCAGAATGCACAAAAAGTTGTATCATCTGAAGAAATATCTAATCGTTGCCACATGTTCTATTCAAATACTATAATTAATCTAAAACGACGTATAAAAGAAATTAAACAAGCAAACAGATAAACAAAAAACAGCAGATTTTCATGACGATTCAGTATTTCTAGTTCAATTAATTCACTTCTCACATCGCGAGAAGGCAAAAATACATAAAATCTCATAATATCTCTTAAAAATTACGAAGTAAATTTTGAACATTTATTTCCTCGATTAAATTACAGAATGGATTAAAGATGATTTAATTCGCAATAATAAAATAAGTTATCTTTGTTGCTACGAAGCTTGGTTTCTCTAGATTGGTAACAAACCACTATTCTGCTAACTTTCAAATGTAAAGAACTAAGGCTGTTAAGTGCTAAAAAAATTAGGTTTTGCGGCATTTAAACAATATTTAAATTGTTGATAATTCTACAAATATTGCATGCAGATTCACTACAGGCATAAAAACCTTAACCGAAAGATAAGAACAACAATAATTTAATCATTTTTAAAGCACATTTATATACTTTTGTTGCGGCCGATTGCAACTAAAAAGGGAAGTGCACATCTAAATGATACAGCAGCCTATATGCAAAATTTCAACGTTCTGAGGCTACTCGTTTTTGAGTTATGCAAGATACATACGTACGTACGTACGCACGCACCCACAAACGCTACGAAAAAATTTCTTCAGAATTTTAAATCAGTTTTATATTTTTTTTGGGGGGGAAAAGATTCCTTTATTCTGTCATTACGTACAGATGTAATGCAAAAACATCGTTAAATTGCATTTGATAGTTGTCGAAATGGATATTTCCGTTGAAATATAATACCCGAAATTTTTCGCGATTACAATACTTCCTTTTTACTTCATACAAGGAAACTTCCTTTTTATTTCATACAAGGAAGAAAAAAAAAACAGAAATTAAGTATTTTTAGCTAATTAAGTGAATATTTAGCAAACGTTTGGATGCTGTAGATGCATATATATATATATATATATAATCTTCCATTATAATTTGACACGTAAAAATCCTATTTTCCCTGCTTTATCCGGAGGATGGGAAAAATAGGGTATTTGCTTATCCGGCTTAGAGTCTCGGCCATACACAGGCTGTTTAACGGTAAGTCTACATTAAGTTTCTTCTTTTGCTTTTGTTAAGTTGTGTATTAATGATAGTAATAATAATGATGATGATAATAACATAGAAGTATTTATTAAATAATTTATCTTCCTTCTCACCTAGAACACAGGACAGCGGTATGTGCGTACTAATATTCTTTTTACTGTCAACTGACACACCCCGATACTTTGTACATTAACCGAAGCAGAATTTTTAAATTAAAAAGAAAAAAAAGAATCGTAAAACTAAACGTTCTGGGATTTAAACCAGTAGAAATTTAAAACTGGAAAACTCCGGTAATAATTAAAGTACAAATGATTTTATAACATATATGGAAAAGTACGAAACATTTTAATTTATGTAAGAGAGGCAGTAATGTAAACATAATATGCTATCTAATTTACTTAGAATTTTCTTCGCGTGTATTGTCGCTTTTAATATCTTCATAATATCACTTTCGATATCTTCATATTCAGAACTGGAACTGTCAGCTTCACTACTGTAGCACAGCATATTATAGTAAATATTATTTAAAACATTATAAAGCATACGCCCAAAGGAGCGTTTTTTTAACATTTTGTGTGTTACCTTTATTTATTAAATATCATGTTCCTCGCAGTTAAACCATAAAATTCAGTTAAAGAACAATATCGCAAAATAATTTTGAACTGAGCTTATCTTTAAAATTTAATATACACAGTCTCACGCGGTAGAGATAATTATTTTTTCTCCCTTACACTACTGCCATTTTTTGCTTTGAAATCGTTAAGTTTGTTAATAAAAATTTCGTTAAAATTTTAAATAATAAAACAAACTCGAAATTCGGGCTTCCAAGTGCCCATATTCGGTTAGAGGACTACGTTATTCAAAATTTGACATCTTTAGGTACCTTTATTGTATGACAATGCGAGAAATGTATATACATTTATGAAGATTCATTATTTAATATCTTTAAATATAATACAGGGCTCTAATATTTGGTGGCAACAGTTTAAAAAATGATTTTCTGTTTATAGTGAATCAAATCAAAATGCCGAAGCAAAATTAATAGCCCTTCTGGGATAACGTCCTTTGCACTAATAAATATGTATGTAAATATTTTTTTTATATAATTTTTGAGGGAAAGATCTGATTGTTATGAGAGAATAAAATATGTTGAATTTGCATTTAAGTTGAACTCTTGAATTTAAGATGCAGCCAAATTCTACATTTTAAAAATCTGAATAAAACAAAGCGGGTTAACAGCGAAGCAATACAGTAATAATCTAACAAAATAACGCAGCAAGTACAATACAACTCTGTTACGAAAGCATGGTTAAAGCCTGCATTCATCTGTATGGTTTCACGTTTATTGTATAATGGACAACAATAGCGTCTTTACATCTATCTCATCGTACTTTGCACTTTCGAGGTTTCTACATCCAATACTAACAAATAAATAACCATGCTAGTACTGGCAAAGCTACACAAAAGAGAAAACATTTAACTTCACTCGGAAATAATGTTACGAATATCAACACCGTACTTGAAAAGGAAAGAACAAAACACATCAAGAATAGAATGCGGAAAAAAGCGATCATACGTTGTGATAAATTTTGTTACAAAGCAGATAATTAGGGTAGTATGAAAGTGCAATAAATACTTAAAAATAAAGTAACCTAAAATAAACTAAAAGATTTCCTCGATTCTGAGGTATTAATTAATTATTCACGGAACAATAAATTTCTGACTGGGAGATGCTGATGACTGTTTATTTTTCGATTTCAGCATATCGTGTTTTCAAGAATAATACGCAGTATTTCACGTTTATTCTCTCTCAAAGCAACACTACCTATATAAAATTCGCGTAAGTGGTTAAGATTCTAATTTATATCTTATATGCCGCTTTATAAGGTGAACATTTATTTTATCTGTGGATTTTGTATAGGATAGGTTAAGTTATAAGGTATATCTCCCGCCTTTTTAGCATGCCTTCGTGATGTAGTAGTCAGCACACCTGGCGCGTATTCGAGATGTCCGTGGGTCGAATCCCGGGGAGAGCATTGCTCATTTTTCATCTTTCCTGCTTTCAAAAAATACTTAATGTCTCTACAGTGGCGCCCGAACTAAAAAAGCTGGTGGATGATGATTCTCCACCAGCTTTTTTAGTTTTCTCAGAAAGTGGAGTATGTAAGATATTTCTCCCGCCTTCTTGGCATGCCTTCATGGTGTAGAGGTCAGCACACCTGACGCGTATTCGAGAAAACCGCGGTTCGTGTCCCGGCGAGGATATTGCTCATTTTTCATCTCGCCTGATTTCAAAAAATACATAATATCTCCATAAGTGCAAGGGATACCCACTATTTATACTGAGTAAATAGATATAAGCCTTTTACACTAGCTATCAAGATTTCCAACGCCTTCCTGAGGCCCACGGTACCATTCTGGTGCCGAGGTGCTGATGTTTGAATTATGCATGCGTTGTATAAGAGGAAATATGAAGTTGCTGATATTATAAGGTATTTTCTTCCTCTTTTCTGCATGCCTTCGTGGTGTAATGGTAGCCCACTTGGAGCGTATTCAAGAGGGGCAGGTCCGAGTCCCGGCTAGGGCATTACACGTTTTTCCTGTCTCCAACTTCATAATAGCCTACTGTCTGTACAATATAACGACGAGAAAAGTGACAAACACATTTTAATCTCGTATCCAATAAACAATTTAATTATGAAGTGCAACCGCAAGCGCTCAACTCAGGTTCGATTTTATAAAATGATTCAAAGAACTTGAACTATACTATCAAAGGGAAATAACTCCTAATCATATCTACATAAATATTCATTTTTACATGTCCGTAAGTTCCATACTGTATATTAAAACGCAATAAACATTAAAATAATTACTTTCTCCTAATCTTGGAGCTAAGTACCTGGAATCAGCATGCAATGGTTGTAGAATTATCAATAATTCAAAACTTTAAGTGGCGAGTTAAGACTAAGGAACCGCCATCAGCTTACACTTGAAAGTCAGTAGAATGGTTCACTAAGTCCGTTTATGCCCCTTCAATGTCTTTCTGCCGAGTGAGACCAAAAAACTTTGTTTTGTACACCGAAAAATCTGCCTTCTTGCCCGCTGGCAGAATTGTTTATTTCTGCATAAAAACGCTAATTTTAAGTGTTCTGACGTTTCATATTTTTCTGTATTTTACAGTTTTTAATGAAGATATTTGCAGTTTTTAAGTATTTTTGCTTTGCCGCGAAGGGAAAACTGAATTAATTCAATAAGAAATATATCTCGAAGGAAATTCGAGGAAATAAGTTCAAAGGAAATGCAGAAAAAATGTCCATAATTTAATATCCCAATAGAAGGAAGTCACGTGGTGTTCACATCAGATGTTTTATTCTGGTAAAGATAATTATTAACCGTCATGTCATATGTATTCAAATATTTAATGATGAAAAGTTTACTTCGTATTTTCAGAATTATCAGACTTCGCTAATTTTATTGCATCTCTCTAGGAATGTAAGAAAACTAAGAGTAAGACAAAGCATATATATATATGTGTGTGTGATGATTACAATGGCTGAGTGTTACGGCGAGAGGAAGGAGTGTATACCAAACTAAATTCAGCCAATTATCATCTTTATTTGCAGATTTCCAGACAGACTAGAATAATTCCTCGTAGGTAATATACTTTTTAATCATAGAATTTACGATAATTTCTTATATACATTTTCCACAGGTTAATGAGGGCGACATCATTTTAGCAGAGTTTAGAAGATGACAAGCGCCTGGCCCCAGCCACCACCCCTGTTCTTATTGGTTACCGTTTATGACGTCAAAGGTTGAAGAGATTTCATTATCTGTTTCGTTTACGTTAGGTGAACTTATACTGCTTTGGTCTTGGTTATGTATAAATGTGAATTTGTGGAACTGGGGCTCAAGCTTTTGGCGCCCAAAAATGCCGCGAGGAATTCATTTCGTCACTATATAACATCACAAGTCGCGTCCAATTAGAGCTTGGGGTGGTGGCTGGGGCCATGCGCTTGTTAGAAGATGCGTTAGAAATGGCGGAAGCTAAGCAAGGAATGCAGCAGAAGAAAAAATGACGTAATTAACTTGCGAGGGGTACTTATACCAAGTTTGACGTACAAGTACAGCTAATCTATGATTGGTTAATTTTAGTTGCCCTTCTCAAGCAGCGTTACATAACCACAGAAAGAATTAGATTTTGGGAGAATAGATGAATTTAGGGGGAGAGCATCAAATCAAGGATATTAATTCTGAGGTCGCCAATTATTTTTAAAGCAGCTACCGTATTTTGATATATCTTACATATATATATGCTTGTGTGTGTGTGGTACGGTTGCTACTGCCGACTGCAGTAAAAAGGGAAATGCAAAACTAGATGTTATAGCAGTCCCATACACAAAATTTCAACGTTCTACGGCTTTGACTTATACGAAATATATACAAACATATATACATACATATATACTCACAGACGTCACGAAAAAAATCGTTTTGAATCCATTTTAAATCGATTTTGAGATTCGTTTTGGAGAAAAGAATCCATAGACCGTCGGCACACAAAGCAAACCATCTAAATCATAGGTTCCCAACGTGGGCGATAACGCCCCCTTGTGGGCGTTTCAGGCTTTCAGGGGGGCGGTAAAAAACCCAGAGAAAATTAGGGGGCGTTGATATGGCACAGAGGGGCGTTGGAAGATTAGCCAAATATAGTATAAAAAAGACTTTAAAATCACGCTGATAATTCATTTCTATCACGTGTGCGAAAATTCACATATTTCGATATGAGATTTCACTGTTCAGAGAAAGACATACCTCTCTAGTATGTACGATTCTGGGGCTGCATGTGCTAAAACTAGCAACCTGTCTTGCCAATTTGGCGAGATGCACTCCAAAAAGTCGCAGAAAACTGTTGACTTTTGTTGAAAGGGTCACCATTTTAGTGAAAGGAGCAGTAGAACCGGAGTTCATAATATCAGAAGGAAAAGCCTTCAGTGCAAAAATATATCTTTATTGTCTTTATGTACATATTTATGTTACGTCCAAAGCCCGAAGTTCGGCCAGTTCGCGTTTTGGCCAGGAGGTTTGGCCAAAGTCCGAAATACTTGCAATTAATATTGTATTTTATACTTTGGCCGGCCATTTCGCGAAGTGGCTGGGAATTCTTGGCCAAAGCCTGATGTGATAATGGTAGATTGAGTCTATGGAGCAGAAAAAGACTAAGGATCACCCTTAAAGGTAGTTGACAAATTGAGTACTCAATTTGCCTCTGTATTCATACTCGATACGCAACGCATTTGCTTAAGATATAATTCGTCATTTTGAAGGGCGCAAATCTAATCTTCACACTATCACATTGTTACAGCATATGCGTTCACTGAATAGTTTCTACTCGTTGAACTCACAGAAGTACTCATTTTTAAATACTTCATTTTTAACAGTGTGTAAAACCATCTGCCCTTGATTTCTTTTTTCCCAAATTGGCCGGTCAAAGCCAGAAATCAACAAAAAGATTGGACATTCGCCGGTAAGTTTACAGCAACGTTGGCCAAAATGCGAATTGGCCGATTTCGGGCTTTGGCCGTAACATTTACAAAAAATGTCACTGGGACTAAAAAATGCCACTTACAAGCGGCAACGATAGCGAGATCTCCAACTAAACTGTATTCTAAGAGAGTCTGTAAAAGTGCGTAGGCGACGTTGGACGCGGGAAAAAATTAGAGCGCCGAAATAAGCGGCGGCGGAGTAGACAAATCGTCACCAGTGGTTTATCCGATCAAAAATTGTAGGTAGCTAAAAATAGAACAGCCCCGCAGAATGCTACAGACTCAGGCTCACACTATCTATCGTTCATCGCAGCATGTACTGCGTACGATGAAAACGGCGTTGCCTTAATATTTTGCTACTTCAACTTATATTATTTAAACCGGCAGTATCCCTTGCAGCTCCCTTAACTTGGATCAAGTATAAGTAAAGAAAAACCCATGTCGGAAGCAAAAAAGAAGAGGCGGCAGTACAGTGCGGATTATATAAAATACGGATTTATCGAAAATCCCTCAAATCCATCATCTCCATTGTGCCTTATTTGTCAAAAAACATTTTCGAATGAAGCGATGAAACCTTCTAGGCTTCAAGATCATCTTAATAAAATGCATCCGGATAAGAAAGACAGAGATATGACCTATTTTCTAGAGATAAAAAAGAAGATTGAAAATCAGCCAACTATATCAAAATTATTTTCATCAGCTTCTAAACAAGACGATGACGGACTTCGAGCTTCGTACAATATCTCATTGTTGATTGCTAAAACAGGCAAGCCACATACTATTGGGGAAGATTTAATTTTACCAGCAGTTAAAGAAGTAATAACCACCGTGCTCCATAAACCAGCTACAGATATTATCCGAAAAATTCCTTTGAGCAATAATTCTGTGCAAAGACGAATTGATGAGATGGCTGAAAACATTGAAGAATCGTTGTGCAATTATCTGCAGACTTGTCAATTTTCAATTCAGCTGGATGAGTCCACTTTACCAACCAATGAAGCATTGTTATTGTCGTACGTGAGGTTTATCAAAGATGAAAAAATATGTCAAGAAATGTTGTTTGCTACCAATTTGGAAACAGATACAAAAGGAGAAACCATATTTGATACACTGCAAAAGTTTTTTGACGAAAAGGAAATTCCTTTTAATAATATTTTGTCGGTTGCTACGGATGGCGCACCGGCTATGACAGGGCGTCACAAAGGCTTCATAGCATGCTTAAAAAATAAAGTTCCGGACGTGCTTGCTGTGCATTGCGTAATTCATCGACAGCATTTGGTTGCGAAAAATTTGAGCGAACGTCTCCATACATCACTGCAATATGTTATAAGAGCAGTTAATAAAATCAGAAGTAACTCGTTGAATGACAGATTATTTAGTCAGCTTTGCATTGCAAATGATGAAGATTTCAACCGATTGCTGCTTCACACAGAGGTGCGCTGGCTTTCAAAAGGTACTTGTTTGACTCGATTTTACAATCTGTTTGAATCTGTGATAGAGTTCCTAGGAAACAAAGACACGGAATTGCGCGACAACCTCATCGCATCAAAAAACGATATTGCGTACTTAGCAGACCTCTATAAATTGTTTAATGATGTCAATCTCCAACTTCAAGGAGAAGACTTAAACTTGATTAAGACTAAAAATAGCATTGCTGCTTTCGTGTCTAAACTGCTATTATATAAAAGAAATATAGGCAGACGTGAATTCCATACCTTCCCATGTTTATCAGCAGTATCATTCAAGCACGACGACTTGCTTGTTTACTGTCAGCACTTGGAAAACCTCTACAATGACTTGAAGGAACGATTCGAGGACATTTTAAACATGGACATACCAGACTGGGTTTTGGATCCTTTTTCCAATGTCAACACAGCAGGACCATCTCAGTTAGAAGAAGAACTGATAGAACTGACGACAAACGAGGAATTAAAAATTAAATTCAAGAATGGCTACCAAGAATTTTGGCTGCAGAAGTCGATTTCGCAATTGTATCCAAGATTATGGTCGATTGTGCAACGATTTCTGCTAGCATTCCCATCTTCATATTTAGCAGAACGTGGATTTAGTGCTGTAGCAACATTGGTAACGAAAAAGAGAAATCGGCTCCATGTTACTGAACGCGGCGATTTACGATTGTTTTTAAGTAAAATCGAGCCTGATATTAACAAGCTTCTTAAAATGCATCAAATTCAGCCTTCTCAATAGTTAAGTTAGAAATTCGATGCCTTTAAATTTTAATAAAAATACTTTTTAATAATAATTAAGTATGCCTTTTGAGTGTTCTCTGAAACTGTCAATTTATTTATTTAGAAAGCAATAGTTTATTATGGATTATTTCGTATCATCAAAATCCCTGCCTATCCATATAACAGGTAAGCTAAAACTTTTATTTTTCTTTTTAAATAACGAAAAAATTCAGTTGCGTTTCAATTCCAACAACATTCTATCTATTAGTAATTTTTTTTATTTAATTCTTGTTTTCACCATGCATTATGTACGTTCTTATTTCTCTAGGGGGGCGGTATTGAAATATTCACTAGAAAAGGGGGCACCAGTTCGAAAAAGGTTGGGAACCTATGATCTAAATAAATTCTTTAACAATCAAAATGGATCCGTTGATATACACTGAAGTGACAAAAGCCATGGGATACCTCCTAATATTTTGTCGGTCCTCCTTTTCCCCGGCGAAGTGCAGCAACTCGACGTGGCATGGACTCAACAAGTCGTTGGAAGTCCCCTGCAGGAATATTGAGCCATGCTGCCTCTAAAGACGTCCATAATTGTGAAAGTGTTAACGGTGCAGGGTTTTGGGCACGAACTGACCTCTCGATGATGTCCCATAAATGTTCGATGGGATTCAAGTAAGGCGATCTAGGTGGCCAGATCGTTCACTGGAATTGTCCAGAATGTTCTTCTAACCAATCGCGAACAATTGTGGCCCGGTGACATGGCGCATTGTCATCCATAAAAATCCCATCGTTGTTTGAGTACGTGAATTCCATGAATGGCTGTAAGTGATCTCCAAGTAGCTGAAGGTATCCATTTCCAGTCAATGATCGGTTCAGTTGCACCAGAATACCGAGTCCATGCCATGTAAAAACAGCCCAGACCATTATGGAGCCACCACCAGCTTGAACAGTGCCTTGTTAGGTCCATGGCTTCGTGGGGTCTGCGCCACACTCGAACCATACCATCAGCTCTTACCAAGTGAAATCGTGACTCATCTGACCAAGCCACGCTTTTCCATTCGTTTAAGGACCAACCGATATGCTCACGAGCCCACGAGAGTCGCTGCAGGCAATGTCGTGCGGTCAGTAAAGGCACTCGAGTCGGTCTTCTGCTGGCATAGCCCAAGGAAGACAAATTTCGCCACACTGTCCTATCGAACACGTCCCACATTGGTTTCTGCGTTTATTTGACGCAGTGTTGCTTGTCTGTGAACATTGACAACTCTACGCAGACGTCACTGGTCTCGGTCGTTAAGTGCAGGTGGTCGGCCACTGCGCTGTCCATGGTGGGATGTTATACATGAAATTAGATACTCTCGGCACACTCTTGACACTGTGGATCTCGGAATGTTGAATTCCCTAACGATATCCGAAATGGAATGACTCCAACTACCATTCCGAGTTCAAAGTCTGTTAATTCTCGTCGTTCGGCCATAATCACGTCAAAGCCTCTTCACATGAATAACTTGAACACAAGTGAAAGCCCTGCGAAAGCACTTCGCATTTGTACATTTTCTACGCGATACTACTGCCATCTGTATATTTGCATATTGCTATCCCATGACTTTTATCACTTCAGTGTATGACGGCTGAAGTTTTTCGCGATAACAATACTTGGTTTGTGTCGTACAAGGAAGAAAACAATTATGTGCGATTTCATGGATTATGGTAGAAAAGGAATTATGAAATTTTAGGTTTGCTTTATTATTGTTGTACGCTCTACAGCGTGAAACCTAAACATTTTGGTCATAAAAATCTTCAGAAACATTCAAAGCGTAAACATTAAAAAAGAAAATTTTATTCCTTTGCAAAATACTAATGGGAAACTTTTAAAATTACAGGCTCGAAAGTATTTCGAAATTGCAACCACAAATAATCTGGTGTAAGAAATAAAAAAAATAATATTTTAATAATATTCTACCCATAATAAAAGAACCTAATGCTAAAAATACATCTGTTTGTCGAATGCATTAAACTAACATATGTATACAGATTATAAATGTAAAAATACGGAAACAAGTGTACATTCTACTAGGATTCTTTCATCTCTCATTAATATGAAAAAAAATTCAGAAACGGAAAACCTAGAGTCAGCATTTTTAATCAACTGTCACTTTCTCTATGCTTATGATATGAGTATTTGAAAAAGATGAAAAGCTTGATCACAAATATGAGTTCCCATTTTCAAAATCCGAATATTCAGGTGGTAGCAGATTATTTCTAGACGGATCTCGTTTATTCCGAACATCGAGGAAACATGCCATAATTTTTGAAGACATAAATACATTTCTCTTACTTTTTTCTTGCAGAGCTTCTGCGCATGCATATGGAATAATTTCCTCAGTCACGAGTCCCGTCGTTCTCATAATTGTTTGATATTTTCGCTCGAAGTATTTTAAAAAGACAACTGAATTTGACATTTTGCAAATCAACGATGGTCGTGATGCAGCATTTACCGTTATGCAACCAGCGGAAAGTTAACATAAATTGAACTGCATGTAAAACGGAATAAATGCATAACATTTTCTTCGAATAAATGCTTTGTTTTTCTCTGTGAATATTAATTTTGGAACAAACAGCGTACTTTTGAATATATTTCGGCAGTGGCGTTTACGTCTGAATAAATTTCGAACCATAGTTAATTCAGCTGTTTCCGATTGCTTTAGGTTTGATTAAATGTTACTTAAAACAATCAGCTATAAATTATATTGATTCAGTGTATTGTTAACAATTTATTACAAAATAAATTTATGCATCTCAAATCTTTCAGTCTGATAACCAATTGGACTTACATTTTGAAAACTAAAAATGCCATGCCATGGCAAATGGCGAAATTCTGAGAAATGTATTGTTACGAAAAGCCAAGCTGCGGTTAGATAGCTTCCCCGCAAAGCGTTGTTGGGTTTACCAAAAAGTGGGAGAGAAAGATAGGGTTGCCAGATTTGGAGCGAAATCGTTCATTGGCGATAATTGGAGGCAAAACTGGCGACATTCCGTAGACTGAGCGAGAACATTCTAGAACGCATTATGAACTGTTTTCTCGAGAATATTCTCCAAGGTAGGTTAGAGCTTTCTCTCTCTCTCTCTCTCTCTATATATATATATATCCTGCCTGTCCTGGAAGAGTGTAGTAATAGTAGTGTAGTAGAGTGTCTTGAGTTCAGAGATTAGTTTGAGAGCTATCGATCGATTCGGGAGTTGTACATTAGTGCTTTGTCTTGAAGCTGTCTTCACCGTTACAGCCTGAAAGCTGTGTTGCTGATTGTTTCAGCGAGTTTATCGTAATTTTCCGACGACTGTAAACGTGTCTTTGAATCTGCCCTGTGTAATACTGGCGAATAAATTGTATTTTGGTTCTTTGTTAAGCATTATCATCAGTTACTCCAAATCCACGATACCGTAGAACGCAACAATATATTTGCCAGGCCCCATAGCAATTTTTTGGAGTGAGAAAACGTGCCAGGCCTTAAAGTCGTTGATAGTATAACCCAGTTGTCCTCAAACGTCGTCGACTCAGGGACTTCTTAAAACCATCAAGTTCTTTCGAGAAACATTATCCCACACTTGCAAAAATATATATTAATTTAATATTTAAAGTATATCAATATGTTTTAAGTAATTTATGTAAAGACAAGTAATAAAAAATGCTGTATATTTTATTCAAAAATTTCAACATAGAATCGATGTAATTTATTCATTAAAGCATCCTGCTCTAAGTGTTTCCTACGCTTGTATTATTTTACTGACAGCACTGTGATTGCTTTCTTTTACACAAACTGTCGTACTCTAGCACTACTCATGTTATCTTCAGTCGCATTCCATATCCCATATTTAATTTTATTCCACATTTGATTTTGTTGCACCATGCGTTGAGAAAGATTTTTCACTTAAATAAGTTGTCACGAATAGCATCAAAATGTTTATACCTGTGTGAAAGCTGTTTGGGCATTTTGCATGATTGTACGATCAACAATTTAGAAGATTCTCTTGCTTAAATTTTGATTTTAGTATTGAGTCTGCTGATTGTTTTTATGATCCGCCGTTGATGTTTAGTGATAATTTTGGCCACCTCTAATGAAAGTTTTCTTGGTGAACTCTATCATTTACGCAATTTGAAAAATAAACGTATCACTAGGTTTTAAGTTAATGCCCAATACCTTCACTTTCTTGTCAGTGGTTATTTCCAGAGAAGTACTGAGTTCTCGTAACCACTTAAGAATGTACTCTAAAATGGCTCAAATGTTCGAAATCCACCCCTTTCCATCAATTTTAATTAACTGCCGAACTAAAATTTTCTCTTCCTCTACACTTTGTGTTCCTGAATGTAAATCACCTACATAAGAGGCGCCAAGAGCATTTGATTAGCATTAGAAATAACACATCTATAGTAACTTGCATAATTTGTTGTTCTTCAGTAAACACATCCATAGCTTTCTCTCCACGAATTTTTCTCTTCGTGAACTACGAAAATGCTACTAAAAATATCCGAAATTTCAGTCATTAAATTACTTAATCTTAAGTCCTAACTGAGTGTAATCAGCAGAGTAGTAACTCACTGTACTTTTCTCCTTTAGTTTAGTTTAGTTTAGTTACCTTATTCCCTTCACGTCACTACACGCATCTTTATCTTCCATTACCTAATCACAAAGGTAAATAAATGCACCGACTCACCAATTTCACTACAGCTACGTACTCGAGGGACCAAACAACATGTGTATGATCCGCCGTAAATGTTTATCAGACAGTATTCCATTGGCTTGGTGTAGTACACCTTCAGCAGAACTTAAAAGTAATCACAGCTTCATAATCTTGACCGAAACTATTTTATTTCCTTCGTAAAACCTCACGTTGGCTGCAGGACAGGGACTCGCCAAACACGGTGAATTTAACCTTCTACCTTAAAGCACGCCTCATAGGAATACTTACATTATTGAAACTCCAGTAACTACCCTAAAGCTCCAAACACACGTTTAAAAGTCACAATTAATTTGTGTTTGCAGCACTCTTTAGCTCAGTGATTAAAATTGAAAACTGCAGTTTGCATAATATCAAACAATGTTGATGAGTTTTTCACCTTCCTTCACTGCCAAGCATTATGATTTATGGCAGCACTCGAAAGGATTTTTTTGCCAAATCACGCTTACTTTTTGCCCCTCTGGGAAATATTGCCTTACAGGTTTCTTCAGTCGATAAAGAGGCTCCGTTGTAGCTAATCAGATAAATTCAATTCATTTTCCTTTAGAAAATTGCTTAGTTTTGCAACGTATTGCATCTAATTCTCTCTGACGTACAATGGTGTTTAAAAATTAAGGACGAAGTTGAAAAATTATCTTATCAGCGGCAGGAAGAGGCAGAGCAGACTGAAAGGAGATCGATTAGTGTCAGGTACGGTAGCATACGCGCATATATGCAGCTAGACATAATGGCAAAGTGTCGGAGCGATATACAAATCACTGGCGGTGTGAGTCAGCATTTCTGGGAAGTTATTACAGGGCGTATATCAGTTTAAATGACGTCACAGTTGCTGCCTCAGTGTGAAATGTCGAACAATAAATCTGCTAGACGACATCTAGATAATTTTGCCCGAGATCGAATCATTCGAAAGACTGAGTGAGGTCGAAGTGTGACAAGTGTGGCTGGGAAGTTTGGCATTGCTCACAGCATCATTTCAGGACTTTGAAGAGCATTTCAAATTACAGGAACAGCTGTCCGACGGTTCACAGTGGTCGTTCACGAGCAACCACGGTAGCGGATGACCGGTATATTGCCTTATAGGCAAAAAGGAGCAGGCGACAAAGGGTGGTAGAAATCTCAAGTCACATGGAACACGTGATTGGACGCGAGATATCACGCTTTACCGTGGCCAGGATGCTGCACTATGGTGGTATGTTTGCACGACCACGTATACGTTGTATACCATTAACGTCTGCTTAACAGAGAAAGCGTTATCTGTGGTTCAGGGACCATCAGAATTGGATACATAATCAACGGGTTAGAGTACTCTTTACGGATGAGAGCACATTTAGAGTAGCGATTTTAGACGTATCCACATCTGGGGAGAGAGGAGACTATGCAATAACTCTTCCAACATCATTGAAAGGGACCGGTTTGGAGGTCACCGAGTTCTCATTTGAGGAGGCATAATGCTTGGTAACCAGTCCGACCTTCACAGCTTCCAAGGAGATTCAATTACAAGGGCCAGCTATTGCAACGACGTTCTCTTTCCTTACATGCGTCTATTTAAAAGTGCTATGGATCCTCAGTTCCTCTTCATGATAACGGTCCACCTCATTGTACAGTTGCTATCTAAGAACTGTTGGAGAGTGAGGATATTAAACTCATTGACTTGATGGCAAGGTCTCCGTGTCTAAATCCCATCGAGCATGTATGAGACTTTCTAGGGAAATGCGTGGCAGCACGTAACTTATCGCCAGTAACGCGTCCGGAAATATGATTGGCTCTACAAGAGCAATGGGCAGCAATGCCTGAACAACTTGTTCACAACCTCAACTAAACATAGATAGACGATGTAAAACCTGCAGAGCAGTCCGGGGAGATCATATTCCCTGCTTAAGGCTGGATCATTCTTGCTGGACACCTGTCACACGGATGTTTTGGCCTTCTGTCGTATTGTGCTCCATGCTACCTTGTAAGGTTTATCCTAAGTTTATTAACAGTTATTTTAATGTCTCTTTAATTTAAATGCCTCTTTCCTATTCATTCTAATTTCAGCTTACAATTTCCTACCAGAAGGTAATTTCAGAAACGCAGTTAATGCAAATGAGTAAAAGTACTATTTAAGTCGATGCTTCATCAACTTCTACAGAGAGAGTCTGATTTCCTGACAAGCGCGCGTTTGCCTTCCGGCTACGTCTCTCTTAACTTTGCTACGCTCGGCCATACTTTCGGCCCTTGCTTGGCTTCGCCGATTTAATTAATATTTAGGGGCCAACTACTTAGAATTCTGATATCTTCAGCTATATCTTTCAGATAGCTTTAGTTAAGCTTAGTTAGTTTAGTTTCATAATTAGTTAAGTTCAAGCCCAAATGGAGGCTTTGTGTGTACTCCGAATCAGGAGTTGATTGTATTTATTTTGAGAAATAAAGGTTGACTAACCCTTCTTAAGTCTTACGTGTTTGTTCACAAGCTTAAGCGAATATTCGCTTGTTAGTGTTCAAGGGGTTTTAAGATAAAACATTGGAATTAAATAAGTAAAACCCCACAACTTTTTTAATAAAGTTCTTTTTTATCCTTTAGAATTCTTTTTGGGAACTTTTGCTTACATTACCCATTTTTTACGTATTAGAGATCTTATGGTATTATATGTGTTGACTTGGAAATCTTTTGAACATTATTATACAGGAAAAAAACTGTCTCGTCCTTTAATTTTCGCACACCAATATATTATGACCGCATGTAAAATCTTAAATCTAACCAATAACTAAACGTATCTTTATATTTTTAGTTAAAAAATCTAGTGAAATATCGTGAGGACTTTATAATTTTCTTTCCCAACTTTTATTTTTACTCACGGAAGCTTTGGGTTTGACTCACGGGAACCAGGGTTCCGTAAAACACAGTTTGAAGATCATTAGTGTAACCTAATACAACCGCATCCGAAACTGGAAAGACTCTCTTCGAGAGGTTTCCAAGACGAATAATACATGAATTCTTTGTGGCCATAAATCATTAATACTGAACAGATGTAAATTACAAAGCTTTAATAATGAGAACCAAATACATAAAATAAATAATAAAGGGGTCTTTTTTGTTCATAAAAAGCATTTAAGTAAAGAATATTTGTGATCTTTCTCATTCTGATCTTAATGTGAGGAATGCATTGTAAAAAAAATCTCTTGCGTGATCATATACTCCCAATTATATTTATCATGCTACACAAAATCGTCAAAATTATACATATTCAAGTACACAAGCCTTGATTTTATATAGTGACATCAGCTGCCCAGACGGCAAAGTGGTTAGCGATTCTAACTGCAATATCGAGGGACCCAGGTTCGAATCCCGCAGAAGGCATGGATGCAAATTGTCTGTTCCGTCATAGAAGTCATCGCTGGTGTTATTATTATAGGTGGCTCCATAGTAAAATGATCACTCCTTCTGGCCTTAGATGTGGCCAAAGCTTATAATGGTTAGTGCCTGCCATAAAAATAAATATTGCGACTTCATAATAATAAAAAGAAATGTTTCAGATTTTAAATGACGTCCAAAGGGGCGTTTTCTTAACGTTTTGTGTTTTACCTTTATTTATTAACTAACATGTTCCTCGCACTTAAAACATCAAATTCATTTCAAGAGAAATATTGCAAAATAATTTAAAACCAGCTTATCTTTAGAATTTCCGATACACAGTCTCTCGCGCTGGAGATTAAAAGGTTATTCTTTTGTAGAGCGCTGCCATGGCTCGCTTTTAAATCGTTAAGTTTGTTAATCAAAAATTCATTAATGTTTTACAAAATATGAAGTAAATAATAAAACAAATTTCAAATTAAGGGCTTCCAGATGCCCATATTCGGGTGTAAATGTACATTATTCAAAATTGGATGGCTCTAGGTACCATTATTTTATCACAATGCGAGAAATATATATACATTTATGTAGATTCTTCATTATTTAATTTCTTTAAATATAATCCAGGGAGATAATGCTTGGTGGCAACACTTTGAAAAGTGAATCGAGGCAAAATGCCAAAACGAAAACAATAGTCCGTCAGGGATAAAGCCCGTTTGGACTAATAATAATAATAATAAATTAATAACACACATAATTAGTTACATTTACATAATTGTCAATTCCGATAGGATAGGCCATACATTATTAAGCTAAACTTAACCCAGTAAAATGGCTTATATTTTTCTTCCTAAGTTTATAACTTGACTGGTTTATTCCTCAATAAAACTGAAATACATGTTCTACAATTGCACTATTATCAATAAATTAGAAATTCAATTGATATAATTTTCCCTGTATATTAGAACCCTGAATATTTTGAACACTGTATACATGAGAAAGAATTCAAAATAGCAATACTTTTATTTTACGTTAATATAAACAATTTAAGCAGAAATATCTCGAGTAAGATTTGTATAAATATGATATTAGACTTCAGATAGTATTTATTTTCATTTACATATTTATGTAGCAAATAATTATCGGAATTCCACAAAGAAGTATATCAAATGAGTCTCTGTCAGTATGATTGACTTTTATCATATTTTATTTCTAAATCGAAAAACAATGGTCATGACATAAAGACTGAAAATCTTTCTGCAACTAATGCGATAAGATTAGAATCTCTGAAAATATCATCATCTGGCAGCTTACTTGCTTTTTTATTCGTTAAACTTAAAAAAACAGAAAAGGAAAAGGAAAGATAATATTAAAAAAAGAAAAGATAATATTAAAAAAAGAAATCTCAAACTGATCTGCATTTTTTCTTCGCAAATAAGATTAAAAAACTATCACAAAGAAATATTTTCACTTGCGAGTTTTTTTTTTCCTCCTAGTTTTTCAAGAATGAACACTGAATAATTTGATTCATAATTTTCTCATTAATAGCAAAATTTCAGCATCGATTAAATGATTTTTTTTTCTAAATCTTTCTTCTGAATAATGGCTAGTCATTTGGAGGATAGCACTTCTAATTTTGTACTTTATCTGAAGGAATCTGAATTTAATTTTAATCATACCGTGAAATGAAATTTGAACGCAGTGTCGAAGGGTGGAATACGATAATTTGTTAGGTATATGATTGTTAATTTAATAGTTGAAAGTCTTAATATATTCATTTATAACTGCTTCATTAAAAATCATCAAATGTCACTGGTAATTAGCTCTTAATTTATCAAAATAGCATAATTACCATTTCTTTCTTTCGTTTTTATGTTCAAAACTGTTGAAAACCTCATTTCAGAGAAGTAGAGGGAGGAAAATGATTCATTTGTCAGTTGAAAGTAAGGATTTAACTGAGCTCACCGGAATCGCCCGAAACCCTTTTTTTTTCAAATTCCATTTACATACATGTATTAGCTCATATTCCGTAAGAGTCCTGTGGGGTTTCACGCATTTAATTCACTGTTCAAAAACCTTGAACCCCACAAAAACACTAGTAAGCGAATAATCGCTCAAGTGTGTGAACAAACACGTAAGACTTAAGAAAGGCTAACTACCCTTTATTTCTCAGAATAAATACAATCAGTTCCTAACTTGGAAAGTACAGAAAGCCTCCACTTGGGCTTGAGCTTGAACTTAAATAATTATGAAATTAAACTAAACTAAGCTTAACTAAAGCTATCTGAAAGGTATAGCCGAAGCTATCAGAATTCTAAGTGGTTGGCCGATAAATATTAATTAAATCGACGAATCCAAGCTAGGGCCTAAAGTATGGTCGAGCGTAGTATCCTAAGAGAGAACGTAGCCAAAACGCAAACGCGCGCTATTCAGGAAAATCAGACTCTCTCTCTCGAAGTCGGTGAAACATCGACTTAAATAGTACTCATTTGCAAATTCTAAGTGGTTGACCCCTAAATATTAATTAAATCGGCGAATCCAATTATTTAATGAAGCAAGGGCCTAAGGTATGGCCGAGCGTATCAAAGTTAAGAGAGACTTAGCCAAAAGGCAAACTCGCGCTAGTCAGGAAATCAGATTCTCTCTCTCGAAGTCGGTGAAACATCGACTTAAATAGTACTCTCATTTGCATTCACTGCAAATGAGAGTTAGTGAAATTACATTCTGGTAGGAAATTGTAAGCTGAAACTAGAAAGATAGGAATGAAGCATAACTTAAAATAACTGTTAATAAAATTAGACTATACGTTGAAGTCTCCTTCATTAAATCGCTGCCGTTAACAGAAGTCCTGTCAGAAAAAAAATATGCAATATCCATATCTTAAATTTGGCAATAATTTTTCTGGTGAATTATTCATAAAATGATCCACTCAGTTTTGAACGGTATTGCAGTTTCAGGCGTGCCTATTATTTTCACAGTTTCTTAAACCGACTAAATCAAGAAAAGGAATATTTGCAAAACTCCTATTTTCAGATCGATGTCACCAACATTTTTCACTAGCTCGTATGTCTAATCAATTCCTTACGCTGATGCGTTTAGTATATTCAGATGCCTACATACAAGTAGTCTCGTCGAAATATCACTTCCTCTATTTCACAACTAAATCACAATTTTGGCGACTTTTTTTATTCAAAGAAAGAGAAATCCTCGTGCACCACAAAATCCCGCACGAGGCCTACATATCGTAACTAAAAAAGAGTCAAAATCCTAAGTAATAACATCAACTTTCAATAATACAATGAAATCAAAAACAAAGGGGAAAAACACAAACAAAAAATATAAATATATAAAGAAATAATTTACAATATTTAAAATAAAAGTCAACAAAGTCATCAAAAGCTCGGTAGGCCGAAGGTGAAGACACAAAATCATAACATTTCGGAGACCAATGAATTCCAGTTAATTTTAATTTGCATTTCAATAGATTTCTTGTATTATCAAGCAATGGACAATCAAAAAGCAGGTGGAAAACACTTTGCTGAAAGCCGAGATTTGCAGTTACACAAATTGAAAGATGTCAGTTTAACCCGTTCGATATAAACGTTGAACTTACCATATCCAAACAAACACTGTGCAAAGTTAAAATTGAGCAATAAGTCCTTACGTTTCTGTCTTTCAAAGATAGTTGGAAAAAATTCTTTTGTAACAGATCCTTTATCAGAAGATATATAATCACAATTCCATTGTTGAATCATTTTAGCTTTGAATGTCTTTTTAAAGTATGATTTTGGAATATTTACATCAGCATTAAAATAATTTTTTTGCATTCTTAGCAAGCCAGGCAGCTCTCTCATTTCCATAACTACCCAAGTGACCACGGACAAATGTGAAAAACACTGAAATACCGTTTTTCTGCAGATCTCCGAGAGATTGCTGTATATTAACAGTAATACCATTACAGGATGAGATAGTTTTAAGGCACTCGAGGGAAGAGAATGAATCCGTGCAGATTAAGTAGCTAGAAACATATCCATCCTGTCTAAGTATCCACTTAATCGTAAGATGAATGCAGAGAAACTCAGAAATAAAAAAGTACATTCATTTCTAATACTAAATTGGTGATACTCAATTTCAACACCATCCTTAAAAATAACGTAAGCGAAACCAACTTTGTCATCAATCTTACTGCCATCCGTATAGCACACATTTGAGAATGAATTTTCGTCGATGTCCATACTATCTAGAATCTGGACTGGTTGTCTTACAGAAGGACGAGGCAGAACAGACAGGGGCAATAAACAATCAAAATGAAAAGTGGAGAAATTTGCAAGACTATTCTTGTAATCTATACAGGTCAGAATAAACAAATCCAACGGTGAAAATCCAGCAAGATGCAGCAAGACAATTTTGGCTTGTAAGAAAATGTGGAAAACTCCTCGCACAGTCTTAAAACTTTGCTTAGAATGCGGCCATTGGACAGCCACCGTAATTCGGTGCGATAAACATACATATAATCAGCGCGAAATGCACTATGATTAAGCGTTTGTCCACCGATAGAATTTACTATATTTATTGCAGTGTTAGATGTTACTTTAAGTTTTCTATCGAAGCTTATGATACAAAGGCGTGTAGATGCAGCACTTTTATAACTTTTTGGCACTTCTATCCTGTATGAAAAGAATCCAGAAAGTTTTCTCAAACATTGCAGGGAAGCTCTAAGGTCCAGCTGAATATGAACTTTTAAAGAACTAGCTTTGATATATTCTATTGTTTACAGTAGACTCTCAAATCGAGATTCGAATGCATGAAAGAATCACCTTGTTCGATAACAAAATTTAACCGAATTTTGATTTCTCTTTGGAAACGCTAAATAGTTTGTGGAATTTCAAATGCACTTGCATTTCTAGTTTCTTAAATATTGTATAATATTTTAATTCTTAGAAATATGCCGTTGGATAGGAGCTTTTAAAAAGACTTTTGAGCTAACACCACGTGAAATTTCATAATAGTTCCGCTGTTATAAAATTTTACCTTCTTAGACTTCAAGATGTTAAAACTATGTCTTGTATATTCAATAACGTTGCTGATTGCTGAAATTCTCTAATAAATTTGATGGGTTAAGACTTGAATTCGAAAATATTTTGCAACATATCAAAAAACTTCCTTGTGCTTATTTCGTACATCTCTTCTTATGTTGTACAAGGGAATCTACAAGCAACATATGGTCCCTACATATGTGGTTTTGAGAAGATTGAACGTTGCTACAATCAATAAAATAGTAGCTGAAGTTTTCAGAAGTTTCAAGAAACATTTATGTAATCTACTCTTTGTGCCTAGTATAAACTACAATCACTGGTTAATGTGTCAGATATCTTCTTTCGTGCTCAGAATATATAGATATGCGCACTTATCAACAAGATTCTTACTGTACTGCTGTTGAAGTAGGAGTTAATACAGTGCATACAGTGTAACATGTCTTAAGAATGGATAACAAATTTCCTAGCGACGAACTCATCTTTTCTCAAGACAAAATTCAAACAGGATTTCATTTCTGCTGAATTAGAATACGTTAACAAAAAGTAAAGTTATTTTAAGCTTAATTAGAATAATTAGAATAGTGTAAAATGCACAAGGAAACAAAATATTTATTCTTTTAACAAAAAAATGAGGCGAAGTATCGAAAACTGTAAAATATATTAACCACTCATCAGAATTCTTCGCACATTCAAATAGCAAACAAGATTGCATTAACGACCATCAGAAGCAATGGAAACATTTCTAAAAAAATCATGACTCGTTTCGCAGGTTATTGCCATTTAAAGACTTAAGAGGAAAGCACAGCAAGCAAAAGCTCAGCTCCAAGAATATGCTTTTCGCCAAAGAGGGCAGAAAAGAAGAATGTGTGATTTGCTGTTTCCATCGGTTTCATGTAATTCAGATTTAAAGTGACATACTTCGAGTTTCCCTTTCTGTAAATACTGTATAAAGACCATTAGTTATTTCGAAGCAGAAGAAGTGAGATATGAGCAAAGTCCTCGCCTAGACTCAAACTACAAACCTCTCGAATACGCGCCGAGCGTGCTGACCATTACACCACGAAGGCATGCTAAGAAGGCGGGAGAAATGCTTTATTTGCTTCCCCTTTTAAAGCGCGACTGGGGATTAGGGGACCCAATCGCCAAACCCTGGGGGTGGAGAATCATCATGTAGCACAATTTTAGTTCGAGCGCCACTTGCAGAGACATTGAGACTTCTTTTGAAGCTGAGAGAAGTGAAAAATGAGCTATGCTCTCGCCGGGAATCGAACCACGGACCTCCCGAATACGCGCCTAGCGTGTTGACCTTAACATCACGAAGGCATGCTAAGAAGGCGGGAGAAATACCTTATAACTGTTTGATATCGTTACAACGTTCACTTTTAAAAAAGTTAACAATTGTCTTTTAAAAACTGGCAATGACAGTATACGTTCTAAAGATGTAACGATCCCTTGTTTTGTTACTATTCTACTAGATTTAATTATTGTACACTTTGTATCTAGAATTCTTCTAAAATAAATTAATTCTCTTAATTTGCAGCAAATATTTCAAGTTTCGTTAGAAAAATTTGTTTCTTTTTTTTCCTGCTTTAGGCTAATTAATTTTAACAGAGAGGCATTTGGAAACGTGTTCTGTGTTCTAAATCAATTATAAAATTTGCCACATACGTCGACGCAGCTTTACTAGGTTTTCACAGGCGGTTAAGTGGTAGTTTTCATCAGTTTTTTTTTTTTTTTGTTTTATTTTATTTGCTCTGACAACCCTGGAGATGCTTCATAATACCTCCTTGGGTTCACATCCGAAAGTTTCAGAACCATTGTCGCAACCTAAGTTCTAAATATGGAAATTAAATTTAAAATTAATTATTACTGTAACAAATTCGCAAAAATGGGGTTTAAATAATACTGAATCAGGACGGATAATATTAGAATATCCAAGCATATCAGAATACGAAAAAACTTCATGTTTGTTAGAGCCTAAAAACTGAGAACCTCAAAACAGAGAGATGCTGTCATTGTATCCCGGTATTTTGAAACAAGCATTAATGAAAAAAATATCCAAATCACAAATGAACTCTTATTTTTAAACAATCATGCAGCTGCATGCAATAGTGATACACTAGAAATCAAAACTAGTGCTGAAACCTTGGAAAATATAATTTAGAAATTGAGATGAGAAAGTGCAATTGCAAGCCGCTTAGAAATATACATCGTAGTATTTTCTGAACACAGAAGTTGTGATTCATTATATACCTCACAAATTCTAATTCTAATTCTCTCACAAATTTGCTCTTAGCTTAAATGAATTAACTAATTACAGAAATGACATCCAGTAATAAACTTTAGCTTTACAAGGGATATTTTTGGGAGATTGTTTTAGCTTTTTTAGCGAGACTAAAAGGAACTAGATATAACTATAATAAAATCTTTTTTCCCTTATGCCCTAGAGGTTACATTTTATTCGTAGTTCTAGGGCACAGGTATAAGATCCACTAGAATTTTACTAATGACAACAAAATACAGAACATATCTTTTTAGATAAACTTAATAAGCCCCGTGAAATTCTGCCAAAATGCTCACGTCACTGCTAATGTTGGAAATAACAATTGTGTAAAGTACTTATTTATTTTAATCAAACAGATATTTTATGCTCAGTATCAAACTGTAATTCCCCCCTTTCCGTTTTCCTGCCAGAAGGTTAATTTTAGTTCTCGCGTATTTAAATTAGGTAGTATTTAAAGGGAGGTTTTTTTAGATTGTTTAGTCAGAGCGTGTTCTGCCTGCTGAAGGCCACGTTACCAGTTGATATTTTACGTTAGCAGTCTTTGTTCGGCGATGCTTTATTCTTACTACTAGTGCTTTTCAGGCAGGTATAGGTTTGAGCCAACTTGCGCGCTAATCATTTCTGTATACCTTTGGGCTATCTTGAGATGTAGCTTAGTTTAACACTTTGAGGAGCAAAACGCCTGAGATAGCCTTTCATTCAAACGACCATAAACTTCCGATGTTGATTTCTCTTCTTCCCCTAGGGTATGCAGTATCAGGTGCAGTTTCTTCAAATATATTGTATCGGTTTATTGCAGACAGCTTGTCCCGCAAGGCTAAAGGAAACTTTTTTTTCATAAAAAGTAGAAAGAATATTCTTTTTAATCTTCACACCTCTTTGTGCGTTAATGGACAAGGAGGGGAGGAAACGGAAGGGAGGGTAACGGACGGAGACAGGACTTTCGGTATTTTAAACACACAGGTTAGCGAATGCTTTGGTTTTCTAAGGGTTAATTTGAAATTTCATATTTTTGAGTTACGCCAGAAATGCTGGTTGGTTTCAGAAGCACAACAATGCCTTATGTTTAATTATACGGAATTCTTAATAAAAGGGTTTTTACAGCATTCTTAAGTTTCTGTTTTTTTTTTACAGTTGAACCGAAAATTCTCTTAAGTAAAAGCACAGAGTCTTGACTTATTGGACGCTACGTAATAGAGAGTGAGACTCTAGGGTAACAACACATAGTAAGCAAAGTAAGCAAATCCTGTTTTTAAGCTTATTTATCTCCTAAAAACTAATATTACAACAGTACGTAGAATGCAGATCATAAAATTAGATCATCATTATACAGCTTATAACAGCTTATTGACAGTATTACTGGAATCTTAAAATTCACAATTTTGACTACATGCAAATAATAGCTTAACTGTTTTATAAAACAAAATTTTTAAAAGTTAGGATTCCATTTAAAATCGCTTTACAAATCATTGCCACCTCAGTTAAAATTATTTGTATGTTATCGAATACATATTTTTTGAATAAACATGCCAGAAAGATCCCCCCAAAAATCTGATGTGTACACCACATGACTTCCTTTTACGGAATATTAAATTATATGCATTCTGCCTTTGATCTAAAACCTATTGGATTGAATTAAATCTACTCCGTCGATAGCGCATAAACACAACAAAATAAATGTACTCTTTAAAATTCACTATATTTATTTACTACAGCGACACTCTGGCGCTAGGTTTACTTAACAGCGTTACATCTCATTCATTTTATAATTCAGAATGCACAAAAATTATGTAAATCATCATGAATTACCTAATCTTTGTCACATGTTCTATTCAAATACTATAATAAATCTAAAACGATATATAAAAGAAATTAAACAAGCAAAAACAGAAACAGTTTTTAACAAACGATTCAGTAATTCTCATTCAATTTATTCAGTTGTCACGTCGCGACAAGTCAAAAGTACATTAAAAACTCAAAATATCTATATTAAATATTACGAAGTAATTCTTAAAAACTTATTTCCTCGAATAAATTCCAGAATGTATTAAGCATGATTTAATTCCCAATAATAAAAGAAGGCGTTATCTTTGTTGTTGCGAATTTTAAATTCTCTAGATTGGCAACAAATCCACTTAGTTTCAAATCTAAACAAATATGACTGCAATGAGAAAAATGATTAGGCTTAGCCGCACTGGAACAACTTTTAAGTTGTTTATAATTATACAAATATTGCACGCAAATCTACTAGAGGCATAAAAACCTTAACCGGAACATAAGAACAACATAATTCAGTCATTTTTCAAGCAAAAAATACACAGTTTGTAGAGACATTAGGTTATTTCGAAGCAGGAGACATGAAACATGAGCAACGCCTTCACCGGGAATCGAACCACGGACTTCTCGGTTACGCGTCGAGCATGCAGACCACTACACCACGAAGGCATGCGAAGAAGGCGGGAGAAATACCTTATATACTCCCCCTTTTAAAAGGCGACTGGGGTTTTGGGGACCCAATCGCCAAATCGCGGTGGCGGAGAATCATCATCCACCACCTTTTTAGTTCGAGCGCCAGTGCAGAGACATTAGGTTATTTCGAAGCAGGAGACATGAAAAATGAGCAACGCTTTCGCCGGGAATCGAACCACGGACCTCTCGGTTACGCGTCGAGCATTCAGACCACTACACCACGAAGGCATGCGAAGAAGGCGGGAGAAATACCTTATAAGTTTACCAACATATAAGACTACAAAAACTGAGCTCACTGAGGCGAGCAACAGAGTGGATATATAACGGATATATATATATATACATCAGATTGTGCGTGTGTGTGTATATATATATATTGTTTTGATGTATATATATATATATATGCACATAATATATATATATATATATACTTTTGGTGCTGCCGATTGCAACCAAAATAGGAGGCGCACATCTGCATGCTATAGCAGTCCTATATACAAAATTTCAATGTTCTGAGGCCACTGGTTTTTGAGTTGTGAGTGACACATAAATACGAACGTAGGTACGTACACACGCCAGGAAAAAATCTCTTCAGAATCCATTCTAAATCAGTTTTATAATTTTTTGGGGGAAAAAATTCTTTATTCTGTCTTTATATACAGATTTCACTCAAAAACATCGTTAAATTGCATTCGGTAGCTGTCAGCATAGATATTTTCATTGAAATATGATATCGGAAATTTTTCGCGATTACAATACTTCCTTTTTTACTTCGTACTAACCAAAACTTTTCTACAGCTTCAGGCAATAAAATTTTTTACAGCTGAAGTTATGTGGAGCACATCCAATATGTTCGTCGTCTTACATCCTAAGTATAAATAGTAGAACGAAGTGAAATAAAAGGGGGGGCTACCCTTAACATTCTTTAAACGTAAACGTTTATTAGCTGCCTGTGTCACGCCGCACACATTTTCTTCTCCTCCTATTTTCTAATATGAGGCTATCTGAAAGCTTCAGTTGCTTTTGCTTCATCAATGTTACTATTTCTTGAAATTAATGAAATTAATAGCATATGAAAAGCTTCATATTCAGCGTTCGAGTCTTCAATTGCTTTTTAAAATATAATTACTATTCGAAGTGCGTATCTAATACCAGAAGTGCATACTCTAAATAAACACATTTTCGTGTAAGAAACTAACGTCAATAAGAAGGATGAATGTATGTAAGCGTGTGGTGTCCTACGGCAAAGGGCCACTGAAAATAAGCTGCAAACCGAAAGTCCTCTCGAGAGTAGAAGTTGCAGTAGTGGCCGCAGCCCGACCCGCCTAACCAAAGAAGTTGGTCACATGGTCATGACAGGGTACGCCCATTTCAACAAAGTAAAAATTAAAACATAAAATATCTAAATGAAAATAATCATGTGTTAATAATAATTATAAACGTAAACGTGAAGAAAAAGAACAAATACAAACACTTAGACAAGAGCAGACGCCAAAAACAAAAACAACAACGCGAACAACAAACACAAACAATGGAAACAACAAATTAGTAAAATAGGCCAAATAGTGATGGCAATAAAAAGCAAAAATCATACACTGATTCCCACTGCCTGGCGCTCACCATTAATCATTTTCATCACAGATTTACATAATTGCGCGAAATCTTTATAGCATAAAAAGGGATTTTCAAAATCAATGTTTTTATTGTTTCTTAAGCTATCAAAGTAGGGACAGACCTCGAGGAAATGCTTAGCATCACCAAACAGAACACATAGTTTACATTTATCGTAGTTCTGTATCTTAAACCCAGGGAAGTATCCCGGAGAACGCCCATGTAGGGCGTCCCTGAAACAATCCCTAAGGCAGCCTCTTCTGCGAGCACATCCGCTCTCTCGTTACCGAATATTCCAATATGGGCTTTAACCCAGCCAAACTTAATACTAAATGATAAGGATTGCTTTTGCTAAAGATCTTTAATATCGATAATCGGACCATTATTATTTTCTGCATTACGAAGTGCATTTAAGCAAGACATGCAGTCTGTAAAAATATAAATGTTAGAATTTCTTGCAAAATTACTTTTCACTATCAATTTAAGGGCATAGGGGACGGCGATGAGCTCGGCTTGATAAACAGAGTTATATTTTTCGAGACCCAATTTATAGTGATAGATCTCAGTATCAAAATAATGTACAACAAAAGCCGAGCCCACCCCTCAATCATAACCCGATCCATCAGTAAAAATTTGGTATTCCATTAAACAAGGATCATAAATATTACAATTGATTGAAATGCGGTTTACCGGATGGATCAGATGTAAATTAAAGAGAGAAAGTAAATCAGAAAAAACTTTGATCTCCTCATAGTTAAATAAGTATGAAATATCGTTTCTTAATATAGCCTTATCATAATAAAACTTGTAGATTATCGAGAGAGGTGGAGTGTCCGCTAGGACGCAGAGTACCTCACTCGAGACAAGTAAACGCGAGAAGCCAGCTCCGCTGAATGGTATTGAGTTTCATACGTAAATGTTGTAACTCACCCGCTCTGCGACCCCAAGACATAATTCCATACATAACAATGGGTATAATAACATTAGTATAACGAAGTCTCAAAATATCGTTTCTTTTTTTCAAAATTTTGGATGGGTAATTTTTCTTTGTAAAAATTTAAAATTAGATCAGTTCGTTTTTGGATATAATTAAGATGATAATTTTTCAGGACTGAGTGTTCGGCGCATACTGTTAGCGAACATATTCGTGAAGCAAACTAAGTCCTGATCTTGAACAGGGAGCTGAATGCAGCTATGTTCTGTGGTAGAAAACTGTGGTTAAGTGGTAGAAGAACTGCACGTAAGAAGGATTTAAAATCCTCTTTTATTAAACCACAATTATATACAGCCATTTCCCAACTCGGGAGGGATACAGAAAATAATGACCGCGCTTGGGTCTAAACTGAACAATCAAATAATTTAAACTAAAGTTAAATAGAAAAGTAATCGTTGCTCACAGAGCTATAAACGCGAGGTTGGCCTCTATGGTAAAGGGTGCGTAGCAAGATTTAACTAATACTAACGCACTTAGATTTGCTTCAATAAGTAATAGCGTAACAGCGCGAAGGCTTAGAATTTAAATTCTAGATAGTCAGGCGAACGTCGAACAGAGCCGCAGTGATCTGAGACTAAAAGCTCTCTCACACCGAGAAGTTCCTACCTATCGTTTAAATACAAACTTGGCTCCACTTCAAATTAGCATAAAGCTGAAACGCGCGCTCATTCTAACGGGAAGTTGAAATAAGAAATCATAGGAAAGGAAAAATTAAAATAAAACTTTGTTAGTTTAAACTAAAACCGTACAAATTAAAGAGATTAATTGAGTTTTGAATCCAAATAAACACCTAAATATTTAAATCCTTGATTAATTTTTTAAAATTTTACCGTTAAATCTTAATCTAGGGGGCGACCGGACTTTTGGAAAAAATAAAAATTTAGTTTTGGCAGCATTCGATTTCATTTGCTCCTCAGAGCACCATTGATTAAAAATTTTCATAGTGTTATTAAATGTAATTTCAACTTTTCCTAATGATTCAGCTGTAATTAGGAATACCGAATCATCCGCATAAGCAACCACGTCGACCCCCTAATCAAATTATCTTTCAAAATTTACCGACTACGAGGCCCCAGAACAGAGGAGCACTACAAGATCCTTGAGGACAACCCTTGAAGATACTTCTTTTAATTTCAATCATGTTATTCGGTTTATAGACTATAATCCTATCATTCCGTAACACCCTCTCGAGAGTATTACGGAAAGAGGAGTGCGTGACTCTCGAACTTGGCCACCGCCCTGAGATGTTCTTCCTCAAAACTGGGGAGGAAAGTAGTGTGGCGAAGCTCTATCTGTAGGACCAATGGTGACTTTCTGGTATCCCGCCCGGTTCTACCGGTAGCATTTTCACAGGAATGATAAGCCTCTTCTGCGTTTTGCTAATAACTGTCTCATAACTTCTGATTATCATACATTTGCAAAGTAGGAACCTATCATTTATCACCTCAGAGCATTGTTAATTATGTTATTTTTATTAAATTGGCATTTCTAACTTCTTAAAGTGGTCTAATTTTTACTTAGGTCGTATATTGTAAGGAAGTTTTAAAGAAGTCTCGCGACTTTGATCGAATTCAACCAACTTTATGATTTAAACTTGCAGGGTTCAACTCTTTAAATCTTAAGTTCTTACTTAGAAACCCACGAACACTTTACAAGCGAATAATCGCTTAAGTGTGAACAGAATAGGTGAGACTTCAGAAGGGTTTAAAACCCTTGATTATCCAGTATATTTACAATCAGTTCCGGCTTGGAACTTTACAATAAAGCCACCAGTCGGGCTTAAACTTAAATACTAATAATTTGAACTAAAATTAACTTAACTAAAGTTCTTAAATAAATATAGCCGAAGCTATCAGAATCTAACTAGTTGGCCCCTAAGTATTAATTGAATCGGCGAAGCCTAGCAAGGGCCTAGATATGGCCGAGCGTAGTAACAGCTAAGAGAGATGTAGCCAGAAGGCAAACGCGCTAGTCAGGAAATCAGACTCTCTCTCTCTTGAAGTCGGTTAAGTCACGACTTACGTAGTACTCATTCTCATTTGCATTCTCTGCGTTTCTGAATTCACATTCTGGCAGAAAATTGTAAGCTGAAATTAGAATAAGATAGGAAAGATACAAAACTTAAAACAACTGTTAGAAAACGCATAATAAACCTTACAAACTCACAGAACAACTGAAAAGCATTTTAAGCGAGTGCATCTTCAAGCACGGATATTTTATACACGAAATTTCTTTACATTTCTTATTGGTATTATGTCAGTAGCGTAGCAACGCAAGGATATTACAATACGTTGTTTCCAATGGAACATTCCATTATTGGGTTAATCGATATTTCAAACTTTAAATTATTCATTAATTCTTATTCGAATGATGGGAAAACTTAATCAATAAATATAACGCTTAAACACCTTAATATTGATATTTTCAAATTCTTTATTCTTGTTAATAGAATTTATAAAAGAAAAATTATTATTGGAGTAAATATGCAGTTCAGGTTAAAAAAGAGAATTATAACATGCATTGAAATACAACGCAATTTCGTTATTTCCTGCTGGATGTCTACTCTTATCTTTGTTAACTGTACTTTTGGGATGTGTGTGTCCTAAGTAAGCCACTCGTCATTAGATGAAACCCATTCGCTGGTTCAATCTCAAAGAGGCGTTAGGGCAATCAGCTTACCCCAATTCTCCTATCTTCAAACTCCTGTTACACTGGGCAAACCTCATCTTCGCTCATGGGAGTCGTAAATGTTTGGAGAAGGAACTCTTCGGGAATTCTGCAGCTGCTAGAAATGCGTTGATCGAAGTAAGTAGTAGGCACTTATCTATCGGTCATGCAACCGTTCCTTTAAAGGTACTGTTGCGTCACTATTACATCCATATCTCATAATTCTGACAGAACAGAAGCTGTTGAATGAAAACTACATCAAACGAAGACATGCTACTATTCAGATTAAACTTCTGTCATCGAAAAGCGATGGATTTAATCAGGAATTAAAATGATCTAAAAAAAAGATAATAAAAACTCTCGGTAGTTATTTGTTTACTACGAAGAACGAAATATTTTTTTAAATAAATATTGTTAGTTTTAAAGACAAATGTCTTCATTAGTGAAGCTTGGTTATTTGTCCTTAATTCTTGAAATAGTTTTAAACAATTAAAAATAAAATTTTTAAAGTTAATTAAAAATATAATTTTTATAGTTTATTTTTACAGTTTATAGTTTAGGCTATAAAAATTTAATTTTTATAGCCAGTTTGGAGGTTCATTCTGAAAATTTTCGATTTTAAAATTATGAATATTTTTTACCTCCATGTTAGACTGAAATGCGGTCCTGCTTTCAGCACCTTAACTAAACATATTCCGTTCCTATACCCTCAAAGGACAACTTAACTGTTTACGTTAACGGCTATTTTAGATAATCCGGTCTCTGGTTAATAATTGTATTACTACTATTGATGGAAAGCTTAAAGGTTTCTTCCGATTATATTAACTTTATCAGCTTAATAACTGACCATATTTTACGAACATAATTTTAATGTTCTATATTATCTAGAATAGTCAAACAACAAAAATCAGCGTTATATTTGCAGATTTTTACAGGGCTATTTTCAATAGTTTTACCGAATCATCATCCTCAACTGTCAAAACGCAAAAGAACAAGATAAGATAAAGTGATTAGATAAGATAAAAAAAGCTGTTCAGGAGTTAAGCTACTGGTGCCATCTATTAATGAAGCGAGAACTAAAACATAATTTCCTTAAAGGCTGAAGGCAAAGAGGGATTGGAATTAGGATCGTTAACTAGAACAGAAAGAATTTTTTGAATACGAAACGCATCTAGAAATATCTCATCTCATTCATCTGCGCTTTGACAGCTGAGGATGATGGTTCGGTAAAACCATCGAAAATAGTCCTGTAAAAATTGGCAAATATAACGCTGATTTTTGTTGTTTGACTATTCTAGATTAATACTTGTTCGGCGTGTTATTCTGTCTTAGTTCTATATTATCTTCGATAAATTATGCGATCATGTAAATTTTTCTAATTGAAAATAAGCCTGCTCAAACGGTCATTTGGCTTATACTATCGCACGAAATATACTTTTTGAAAGGATGTGAGTATGACCTTCTTGCACATATGTGTTTAATCGTCACAAAAACACTTTTTTTAACTGTAGTAGGTGAACTGAAGACTTATTTTTAAACGTGTGATAGTAATTGAGACCGAAATGTTAATTTGAGAGATTTGATGAAGCACTGGTAACTAATTGCAGTGGAGTAATTGTAAATATTTATTTGTAATTAATTGTAGATAATTATTTGTCTACAAAAAGTGTGTATTCATATACAGATTACCATACGCATCTTTCTACATAAAGCTATAAGTTTTAGCAATCAGGTAGTTTTATTCGCTTATCTAGAAATAAACATATTATGTCTTTATACTTCTAAAGATATGAATTAAACCCTATATTCGATTCATAAAAATGGTATTTTGTTTAAGGGGGCTCGTACACCTTAAAACCCTTAAGATCTTCGAATAGGTTACTGTTTCAAGAATTGGAATAACGTATTTATTTTACAATCCATTACTTCCAACTTTCTACAGCTGACTACATAATATAGCCGCTTTGGGAACTAGTAACCAGAACGTTTGTGTTGCCACAAATATTTTTATAATTCAATCTGTTCTGTGAAAACTTTTTTTATGCGTTCACGTCATGTTTCCATCTTGCCCGCACAATTTAATTCCATATTAAATATATAGCTTTTATAACATTCGAAAACTGCCTTGAACTGAAACTCCAAAGAATTTCATGTTCAATTTTTATTTTATTTGGAATTGAGTTTATAGAATGTATTTTATTAAAAATGTATAATGC
>KK114648.1:89449-116258 GCA_000611955.2 Stegodyphus mimosarum
TTTTTTAATATTAAAATATTCATCATATTTTTGGTTCCGTTAGAAGATAGTGCCCATACAAAGAATTCAATCAAATTTCAAGTATGTACCATTAGTTATTTTTAAAATATTGATGCGCGCAAGGAGGAAGCATAACGCATAAAAATTTTGTCACAAAGCAGATTAAATTATAAAATTACATCTGGCAACACAATCTTTCTGCTTACTAGTTTCCAAAGTTGCTATATTATGTAGTCAGCTGTAAAACGTTGGAAGTAACTGCTTTTAAAATAAAAAAGTTATCCCAATTCTTGCAACAGTAACATATTCGAAGATCTGAAAAGTTTTAAGGTGTAAGAGCTCTTTTAATGAAAATATTATTCACTTTGATGTACTTTACTCTTAAACGCTCAGTAGAAACTTTACTCTTATAAACTATAAACCAAATAATCACTATGAAACTTTGATCGTGAGAAAAATTCCTTGATCGCTTGTCACACACTGATCTCTTATTCCAGGTGACATACAGCTGAATTTTATCCGTATTTTCTACAGTCAACTAGAGTTCTAACGAGAAGTAACACCTGCATTGAAATCGAGTGGAATTCAAGAAGACGTTAGACAAGAAAAAACGTAGCGAAGGAAAGGATGATACGATGAAAACAGAGCACTTTTTTGTTTAATGGATGTAATATGGGAACAAAAATAATCAGTTCAGTTGTTTAGGTTTTAGGATTGGTGAATGATGAAATGAACAGATACTTGGCTAGCAATTCATTAATTTTATCTGCCAGAAAACAACTTTATGCCTGAACTCCACTGTAACAAAGAAAAAGGAACTTTTAAAATATTTCCGCAAATGTTCATTGACAAATTAAGCTGTAAAAATGCAATCGAAGAAATTCATTGAAATTTAATTGTTGTTCATAAATCATAATTATAGAAGAAAAAAATGTGAAACCATGACAAGTCGAATAAACAGCGACATATTCCAGTATGATTCAAAACTAGGGTCAAATTAATTTAACGAAGCACATCCTTTTGATTTTTTATTTACATCCACATCGGGAATTTTCATTCATCAAGAATTCATATCAGCTTAATCCTCAGGAACAAGTCCAAACACTTCGTAACAAACTAATTTTGGGAAGGGGAAATCAAGGAAGAAAAATATTGTTTGGAAAGAACAATATAGTGTAATAAAACCGAATAGTTGCCTGTAATAATGATGACAAAAGCCTCAAAATTATACGTTTTTCATCCTTTGTTATCAACAGTTTATTTTTACTTCCTGTACTTCGTACAAGGAAGTACGAAGTACAGGAAATATTGTAACCACGAAAAATTCCGGGTACCATATTTCAACGAAAATATCCATTCCGCCTGCTGTCGAATACAATTCAAGCCTGTTTTTGCGTGACATCTGTACGTAAGGACAGAATAAAGGAATCTTTTTCCCCAAACGATTGTAAAACTGATTTGAAATGGATTCAGAACAGATTTTTTGTGGTATACGTACGCAGGTATCTTGCAAAACTCAAAAACGATTAGCCTCAGAACATAGAAAATTTGCAATAGGACTGCTATAGCATGTAGTTGTGTACCTCCCTTTTGGTTGCAATCAGCTGCACCAAAGGTATATAAATTTATATACACCCAATCTCTTACTCGGTACATTGTCCTTAGTTTTTTATTCTTATGTGTTCGTAAATTGCGGATTTTTTGCTTTAAAAATGATAGAATTATGCTGTTTTTATCTTCCGGTTAAGGTTTTTATGTCTTTAGTTAATCTGCATGCAATATTTGCAGAATTATCAACAATTTAAAAGGCGTTTAAGTGCAGATAAGACTATCTTTTACCATAGCAGCCATATTTTTTTACATTTGAAACTTACCAGAGTAATGAATTAATTCTTTCCACACCTTCAATGTCTTTTTGCGAGTGAGACTAAAAAGCAAACTTTTAGTTTGTGCACACATAATCCGCCTTCTTGCTTGTGGCCGAAATGCTTGTTGTTGGATAGAAACTGGAATTTCAATTGCAAAAATGCTTTTTCTAATTGTTTTAACTGTACTTGGTGTTTTATGCTTTTCTATATTTTTCAATTTTTAATGAAACTATTTAGAGTTTTTATGTACTTTTGCCTTGCCTCGAAGTGAGAACTGAATAAATTGAATGAGAAATATATATCTCTCATGAAATTCGATGAAATAAGTGCTTCGTATTAGCAGCAAATATTGTCACCAGTCTGTCTCAAACAAAGGAGAATGATTACGAATAGCACATGCGCACTAGTAAGCGCCGAAGAATCGTTTGTGAAAAACTGTTTCTTTTTTATTTGTTTAATTTCTTTCATACGGCGTTCTAGATTTATTATAGTATCTGAATGGAAAATGTGGCAACGATTAGATAGCTCTTCAGATGATATAATTTATGTGCATTCTGAGTTATAAAATGAATGAGATGTAGAGCTTTGAAGTGAACCTAGCGCCAGAGTGTCGCTATGGGAAATAAATGCAGTGAATTTTAAAGAGCGCATTTATTCCATTTTGCTTTATGCGTTATCGACGGAGTAGTTTTAATTCAATCCAATAAGTTTAAATGAAATCCAGGAAAAATGTGTATAATTTAATATTTCGTACAAGGAAGTCATGTGGTGTACACATCAGCTTTTTTTAATTCATTTTGAATTAAATAAATGCAAAAAAATAACAAATGCAAAGTTGCGAAAAAATCAATAAACGCGAAGTATCGGCAGAAATGTCTCCAGAAAGAACACTAAGTGCGAGTATTTTATGTACTCAACACACCAATTAAAGTTCCCTTTAATGACTGAACGTTATTAATTAATTGTCTTAATTTAGCTTTCGTGACATTATAGAGTCATTAGGTTTTTCTGAAGCAGGAAATGTGAAAAATGTGCAATGCCCTCGGCGGGACTCGAATCTGCGCCTCTCGAATATGTGCAGAGTTTCTGTCGTTACACAACGAAAGCATGCGGAAAGGAGTGAGAAAATACCTTTTTGCACTCCCCCTTTAAAAGTGCGACTGGGGATTAAAGGACACAATTTCCAAATGTTGGTGTGAAGAATCAACATTCATCAGCTTTTTAAGTTCGCCCGAACTTAAAAAGCTGATAAATGTTGTTTCTTATCTTCATTCTTCAAAAAGGTGATGAATCTTGCGCCCCTGTAGAGTCATTGAGATTTTTAAAGCAGGAAGACGTGAAAAATGCCCTCACCGGGGCACGGATTAGTACTTCTCGAATACGCGCCGAATATGCTACCGTTACACCACGAAGGCATGCGGAAAGGAGGGAGAAAATACCTTATAACTGCAGCACGTATTGTGTTAACTCAAGTGAGAGACGAAGAGAGAAAGATTTGAGAATCCTTTTACACGAAATTAAAAACAAAATCTATATTCAAATCGATTTGGAAACCAAAAATAATAATTATATTGAGGTTTAGTATTTAAAATGTGCTTCTGTGTAAGCAGAACTGCTTGATTTGAGCTCAATCAATATTTCCAATACTTTCGGCGCACCATCTGGAAACTGTAAAACATCCTTTACAGCAGCGTAAATTGCACAACTGCGCCTGATTAAGCCGTGCACCGGCATTTAATGAGTTCTTTAATATCAGGTCAATATTTTTAATCAACGCAATTATACACTGATCGATTTTAATCAGTTAAATCTATCGTATCGGTATCGTTTATTCACATTATGAAACAAAATTTGGCTTCCTATTTCTGTCCTGTGGTTTTTTTCATCTGAATGTTTTTGTACGCATTATGAGAATTAATCATCAATTTTTACACGTTCTAAAGAGGCATATGAATCATTATTTTGACCTTTAACTTCTAAGATTTATCCTAATTTTATTAACAGTTATTTTAAGTTATGAAACTTTCCTATCTATTCTAATTTCCTACCAGAATGTAATTTCAGAAACGCAGTGAATGCAAATGAATAAGAGTACTATGTTTCGCCGACTTCGAGAGAGAGAGAGTCTTATTTTCCTGACTAGCGCGCGTTTGCCTTTTGCCTACGTTCTCTCTTAGATACTACGCTCGGCCATATTTTAGGCCCTTGTTTGGCTTCGCTGATTTAATAAATATTTAGAGGCCAACTACTTAGAATCCCGATAGCTTCGGCTATGCCTTTCAGATAGCTTTAGTTAAACTTAGTTTAGTTTAATTTTATAATTACTTGAGCTCAAGTCCAAGTGGAGGCTTTGTGTGTATTCCGAGTTAGGAGCTGATTGTATTTATTCTAAGAAATAAAGGGTAGTTAACCCTTCTTACGTCTTATGTGTTTGTTCTCACATTTAAGTGATTATTCGCTTGTTAGTGTTTTTGGGGTTCTAAGATTGAACACTGAATTAAATAAGTAAAACCCCACAAATTATAGAAGATTCTTAGTCATCTTTCGAAATTTGGATTCATCGATGGATAGGATTTCAGTTCTTTGCTAGTTTTATCTATTTTTTGTGCCAAAATATGTTTATAAAGAAATTTGCGTACCGTAATAAAAGTAAATTTCCCTAGGGAGTTGATTTTTAATTTCTGTGAATGGTGTAATTTTTTTACGCACCGCTGAGTTGAGAGCGCGACTGAAAAATTCACTTTGCGAGGTTTGTTATTTATGTCTTTAGTGCAGTTTAAACTAGGACGAATTCGCGTTAAATTCTTCATCACGTCGACGCAAAGTTTGCTTTCCGGAGATAAACTCCACGTGTTTCGAGTGTCTCATATAAAGCAATAAAAGCATTATTAAATAACTGCTCAACTAGCCCCGTTACCCGATTAGCGTGAAATAATTATTATAAAAAAATCTGATGTATACACTGCATGATTTCCTTGCACGGAATATTAAATTATACTAAATTTTTCTGCATTTCATTTAAAAATACTGAATTAACAGTTAACGAATTTTGAATTAAATCTACTTCGTCGACAGTGCATAAAACACAATAGAATAAATGCATTCTTTAAAGTTCACTAGATTTATTTACCATAGCCACACTTCGGCGCTAGGTTCACTTGAGCGTTACAGCTCATTCATTTTATAACTCAGAGTGAGCAAAAATTATAGAATCTGAAAAATTACCACAAGTTATCTTCAAATACTGTAATAAATCTAAAATGATGTATAAAAGAAGTTACACAAATAAAAAAGAAACGTTTTTTCGCAGACGCTTTAGCGCCGCTTGCCTGATGCGCATGCAATACTAATTCATTCATTTCTCACTTCGCGGCAAGGCAAAAATACATAAAAATTCAAAATAATTTCATTAAAGATATCGAAAAACATAAACCACCAAGTACAGTTAAAACAATTTTTGCAATTAAAATTACAATTTGTACGCAAAAACCAGCTAATAACTTAAATGATAATTCCAGAATGAATCAAGTATAATTTAATTCGGGATAATAAAAGACGACGTTACTTTGTTGTTGCGAATCTTAGTTTATGTAGATTGGCAACAAATCCACTATTCTGCTATGCTTCAGATGTAAACAAATATGGCCGAGATCATAACCAAAAATTACGCTTAGCAGCACATAAACTTTTAAATTTTTGATACTTCCAAAATTATTGCACGCAGGTTAACTAAGGGCATAAAAATCTTAACCGAAAGATAAGAACAGCATAATTCAATCATTTTTAAAGCAAAAAATGCACAATATATATATATATATATATATATATACATATATTTATATATGTTTGGTTTGGCCGATTGCAACCGAAATGCGAGGTGCATATCTACAAGTTATAGCAGCCCTATATATAAACCTTCAACGTTTTGAGTCTACTCGTTTTTGAGTTATGCGGAATACATACGCGCAGACGAAACGAAAACATCTCTTCAGAATCCATTTCAAATCAGTTTTATAATGATTTGGGGGGAAAGATTCCTTTATTCTGTCTTTAAGAAGGGTGTCACGCAAAAACATCATTAAATTACATTCGATAGCGGTCAAAATAGATATTTTCGATGAAATATAGAACCCGGAATTTTTTGCGATTACAATACTTCCTTTTTACTTCGTACAAGGAAGTGAAAATACATAATTATTGTAAACTGCTCATCTGGAGTAATTTCTTAAAAATATTTAATGCTTTTAATAACAAACCAAAGATACTGCGTTTTAACTGTGGTAATTTTATCAATAAAGCACCATGAAAGAGTGCTGCGAATAAATCAAAACGTGTAAAAGATGCAAACCAGAACGTGACATGCAAACAATTCGAATTTTCGAATAATAGCGCATAACTGAGATGGCCATCTTTCAACAAACTGTTACGTTAGTATTATAAATAGACTGTTATAGCGGGACTTTAAAAATACTGTTTGGTTTTCTGGCAGTGGCAAAAGTTCCATTAGATATTACTATTTCGTTGACGATAAAATACCCAACACAGGCTAGTAAATAACCAAACCTCTACAGACTAGCAGTTTCCCAGCGTATACTCCTGAACGTTTTCTCTTATGTTTATACTAGAGTGCTGCGGCCGCTATTATTGTCGTATGCATCCACAAGATTACATACACATTCCTTATGCAAAAAATCTCGAAAACACCCATGCAGCGGGAGAGCTCGCCAGCTGAGCAGGTTGCTCCCGATTTATTCACGTATGCATCCAAAAGATACTGCATGCACGTTACACATACGGAAAATCTCGAAAAAACACTGCGTTCGCCGGGATTCGAAACTTGAACCGAGCTACCAGTATCCAGCGATTTTCTAGCGGGCAAGCCCGCCAACTAAGCGGGCTATGCCCGCTTTATTCACCTTTATATGCATCCACAAGATACCGCCTACACGTTACACGTGCGGAAAATCACGAAAACACCCATGCAGCGGCCAAGCCCGACAGCTGCTCAGTCTGCACCCGCTTTATTCACGTATGCATCCACAAGATACTGCATACACGTGACACATACGAAAAATCCGAAAACACCCATGCATTCTCTGGGATTCGAAAGCTGGACCGAACTACCAGTGTTAATAGATTTTAACCGCTCAGCCGCTAATGGGTCCTTGTACGAACTGTAACCGTCAAAATTTTCGGGTATGCTACTCCAAATAGTAGCTTCGTTATTAAAATTCCTTTATTTAAATTCCTTTTGTTAAACTTCAACTGCTATCTATAAATTTTATACCTAACATCTGTTTTGTAATTTTAGTTTAATAACACTAAACAGCGGCGGAATATTCCTACTTATGGCAACCAGCACATGGAAGTGTCATTTTTGCCTGCTTGCGCCAGGTAGTGGTATAGTGTATTCAGGTATGGCAAAGCACTATAGGGCAATCTGCCTAAGGGGAGGGATGCCTTCGTGGAGGAGCTTTTCAATGGGAACTGGCTCGTATATACGTTACCCATGTCGAAAACCACAAAAACACCCATCACAAAAATCCCTTTCCCCGGGATACGAAAGTTAGACCGAACTACCAGTTCAGCGACATTTCCGCCTTGCCGGTAATGGGTCGTTGTGTAGCATTCATTATTTTAATTAACCAAATTATTTTTAGTTTGAACTTTCCTATCGATATCTCAAAGTTTCAGTTGCTGCCCGAATTTAGCGCGAGTGAGATATTTATGCAAATCGCATATATCAGTTAGCTGTTTAAAAGGCAGGAGTTAACGAAGGGAAAGACAGAGCCTTGGATTTATCGCCGTAAGGCTGTGCGCGCAAAGATTTCCTCTGTCTACTGAAAGTTCGCCTTCATAGGCAATTTGCAATTACCAGTGTTTGCTAGTGAAATTCGCATTATTGCATTTCACTATGAGTTAAGCTTCCCTCGCCGTCCTACTTAAGCTAAGTTAGGGAATTGAATTTGTTAACACACCTTATTTTCATATTATTTTAGTTCAGCCCAAGTAGTGGCTTACTCTCAATTTGAAGAGTTGTAAATATTTGAATTAAAGGGTCACTTTTTAACCCTCCTTCTGACTTTGTAGTTTCTGCAACACTAAAGGACATAGCCTAGATTTGCTCACTGTCCTCCACATAAGGTTTCACAGTTTATGCTCACGAAGAAAGTCAAGAGATTGAAGGAGAAACCTTATAGTTGTACGAAGCGTAAACGCAAAACTTTTCGTGTTTATTATTCCACTAGTAGATTCGGTATTAAAATTCCTTTATTTAAATTCTGTTTATATTATTATCGGCTGAGAAGGGCTGTTAATTTCGTTTTTACGTTGGTTCAGTATAAAAGTCTGAAGCATATCCATTTAAATTTCCTACAAAATGTTTTCACGATTTCACTGACCATCTCTGTCAACAGTCTCTATTAATAAACCATATTAAACTGTAACCCCTTTTTGCGATTATTATTATCTGAACCCTTTCAGATTTTTCTAAACTTATCATTAAATTTTTACACATTTTTGTACTCAATTTTTTTATGAGTTCGGATATAGGGAAGAGTAAATTATAACATAACGAGCCAAACTCGCCTACATTTAAAATCGTTATAGCGGAGTTTGACTGTATTTCATTTCTGTTTTTTTTTTTTTTCTCTGAGCCCAAAAATCCTATTAATCCAAAAAAGAAATTTTGTCTCGTATAACTATAAATGCGGTGTTCCACGTTTCATTCAAGGCGGCTGCTAGCATTCGGCAAAATGTAATATCAAATCTTTAAAAGTGAATCTGTCGGTTGTGGATTAACAGACTGCGCTATATGAAAGCAACAGATTCAGTTTTTAAGAACATTCGTTTCTTATTTTTGAATCATGAAGAGACATTAGGTAATTTTTGGAAGCAGGAAATGGGAAGCCTCTCATAAACCTCTCAGATACACACTGAGCCTTCTGACCACTACACCACAAAGGCATGCTAAGAACGAGGCAGAAATACCTTATATACTCCACCCTTTAAAGGGCGACTGGGCATTAGGAGACCTAATCCCAAGTCCTGGTCATGAAGAATCACCGTTCACCACTCTTTTAGTTCGGGAGCCACTGTAGAGACATTAGGTTATTTCCTTAGCAGGAAATGTGGAAAATGAGACATGATCTCGCCGAGACTCGAATCACGGACCTCTCGAATACTCGCCGAGCGTGCTGACCACTACACCACGAAGGCAATGCTAAGAAGGCGGGAGAAATACCTTATAATCAGATTGCAAATATAAATAGCAAAAATGCATTTAATTCTTGAAATATATCATTAAAACTTTCAATATTTTCATAAAAAGAAGTGATATATTTTTTTATTATCTGTTTCCTATTTTGTAAAATTTCAATGAATTTTAAATAACTTTCACCTATTTGAAAGCGAGCAGTGGCAACACTGTAGGAAATAGAATATTTTTATCTCCATCGAGCGAGATAATCTATCGGAAATTCTAAAGATATGCTGCTTTTAAATATTTTGTGATTTTACTGTTGAGCTGAATTTTATGGAATATTTCCAAGTATCTGAATTACAAATGTACGTGGTATATAATAAAAAGAATTAACACACAAAATGTTAATAATGAAAATAGAGAAAAGTTTTCTGTTACAATTTACTAAGAAAACTGAACATGGATATGATAGACTAAGAAAAAACTTTAAAAAATAGAAAAAAAATGTGCACCGACATTGAACATTAATGATACACACACGCAGCATTTAATTTTTATGATGTTCGCTTTGAACAGTAAGTGGCACAATTGCGAAGGAAATGATGCTTCACACTAAAGCTAAAAATTAAGAAAAATAATATGTTAGCAGGAAGGCGTGTAGTAGCAGACTGGTAGTTAGCAGGCACAGCGAGAGCGTAAAAAGCCGTACAAACATTCAGATTTATTTATTTTTTTTGTTTTGTTTTTTATACTTTGCGTATAATTTCTATTATGAATTTACGTTATGATTTTATTTTATAGATTTCTTTTCAGTGTTATTCAGACCACGTTTCCTTATTGGTACACTTCAAAAAAAAGGGGGGGACAGTTCTATATCTCCTGTTCTACTGGGTTGATTGACGAAATTCAAACTGCGTTTTTCATGTCTCGAAAGCGCGACTTAGAATATCTTTTAGCTGTGGATATACCATTGTTCAAATTTAGCTATTTTGACACAAAATTGGACTTTTTCTGAAATGAGATGATAATTTTTTTCCATATTTCGATTCTACGACTCAAATGATGCTAAACTGCCAAGTTTTGTAAAAATCGCACGAGTAGTTTTTCAAAAATTAGCTCTTAAAATTTTAGAATGAGTGGAATTTAATTGAATTTGATATGTATTTATTAGTATCTCTCCTTTTATAAAGCTCATTTAATTCCTTCTTATACAGTTCAAAATTTAGGTTTATTCCAAATAAATTTTCAACAAACATTTTTTATGATTTTTTTAAAATTAACATTTTGAAATAATTTTTATTAATTTTTTGTTATTTGTAAGCATACCTGCAAAAAATTAAAGCTTTTTATTCAAAATTTCCGAAGATATACGCGAATTTATATATTGGCGCGTTTTGAAATTTGGTATGTTTTTTGAAAGCGATAATAACGAAAATGTGGTATACGCACTTTGTTGAAATCATTTGGAGGTAGAACGATGTGACTTTTCTATCTCTTATCCACGATGTAAAAAAGCTGGAACGATGTGACATTTTTTCCTCAGCTGCACAATGGAAGGGAAGAAAAATAGGTTGCCGCACATTAAGAAGTTCGCCAAGTGAATTATACTTGGGTCAAACTGAAAAAAAATCGCCTAGTTAAATTTATAAATTTTTCGGTAAATTTCCTACCAAATTTTATAAAATTTAATATTTAGGTATAATTTGAGTCGTAGAATCGATATACGGAAACACGTTGCTATGTTATTTCAGAAAAAGTCCGATTTTATTTCAAAATACCTATGTTAGAATGATGCTAAGTATAAATCTAATATATATCATAAATTTCGCTTTCGAGACATGAAAAACGCAATTTGAATTTCGTCAATTGGCCCAGTAGAACGGGAGCTATAGAACTGTCTTTTATGGACTTTAAGAAGATTTGCGATATTAAATCAGTTGAATTTCAATAATTTCAGAGTCGTAATTTTGACCTAATTTCTTTATTATTCTTCACATATCATGTTGGTTGAGGAAGGCGTTAGAACGCTGCAAACCTCTAGCTTCGGAAGGTCAACTCTGCCTTGTTCGAACTCCAATAATTCCCAGTACCAATGAAGTGCAAAACGTGTGCTAAAGACACCCTAGCAAATTTGCGTCTGCGCAGCTCCTCATTTCAACAACAGAAATAATAATTTGCATAATAACATACACATGTCGACCACTGGTTACCCAGACGCAAAATTTCACAAGGGTTACTCGGTATAAACGTGTTTATAACCTTATGAACATCAGTTTTAAAATAGGAAAAATCAGGTTTTATAAAATTATAGGTAATTTTATTACGAGGTACCTGTATACATAGAGGATTTTAATATGTTCCTCAGATTAATAGAGCGAACGAATGTTTCACTCAGATATCCTACTCTGGCGTAATAGTAGTAACACTTTCATGATATAATTAGGAATAAATATTTAAAAATTACATATCTTTCTTTTAAATCTTACAGTCCTTCAAGAAGTAATATTTTTAAACACAATCATAAATATATACAGGGTGTACAGTACAGCGGTGACAAGCTTTCAGGAGAGATAAAGTACATATAGACGATAGGAAATAACATAAGAATGCACGGTCAGAAACGCTTTCCTGGCGCGATAGTGACGACACAAAGCGTAAAAAAGGAAGGACACAAACAGTGAGACAAAACGCGTGTTTTATTACGTTTAATACAGCAGAAGCCAACAAGGAAGAACAAAAACAAACAGCGATCTTCATTAAAGAAGGTGTTCGAAGTTATGACCCCAGACCGTGATGCAGGCCTCAATTCTCCGTCGTATCACGAAGAGAACATAGTATGGAAAAGCATGACCCACGTTGTCTGCGTCACGGTCCGATCGTAATTTCGAACACCTTCTTTGATGACGAGTGCTGTCTCTTTATGTTGCCTTTTCTTTGTTTTTGTTGTACTTCGGATAATAAACATATTTTCTCACCCCGTTCGTGTCCTTTCTTTCTTGATTTTTGTGTCGTCACTACTGCGCCAGGAAAGCGTTTCCGACCATGCATTGCTATGTGATTTTCTATCGTTTATGTGTACTCTCTCTCTCCTGAAAGTTTGTCACCGCTGTACTCATACAGCGTGTCAACGGCTAGTCTCATTGCAACACCACAACTCACAAGATATATCACTGGACACTGGACTTATCACTGGTCACTGGACAAGATATAACACTGGATCCCATCCCCTCATATTACTTCAGACACCACATCTCCAACACGGACACACCTGCATCTGCGGCCGAGAAGGATCACTAGATCATTACATCTTCCACTGCCCAATGACAACCTTAACTCATATTAAGTAACCCATAACAATAACTGAGGCCTTCCAGCGCTACATTATCAGCACTAAGCCAACAAAAACACAAATCTGCAAAACCATCAACACATTAACCTCATTGCGCCAAGATGTGTGCCGGCCATGCTAAACCCTCGCCAGCTTCCTAGTAACAGCCCACCACACGATCTATTTTTTCTTTTAATATTTTGATTTTACAGCATTTTTGTTTTGTTGCCTTATCTGTTTAGTCTCTCTCTAAATCTGTAAAACAAAACACGAGGGTCCTTTTCTGGCCACGTACAGCCTTTTTCATGTCTCAATAAACTCCCGAAGCAGGCTCTGGGGGCTTCAGGGAGTTGTTGCCGCTAGATAGGGGAGGGCGTGGGACATACGCCTGTTTACCTATCCTAGACACCAGAAGTCGCCGTCCTCCGTAACCTATAACCTGTACTCATACACCCTGCATATATATCGCTTATAATATGGGATCATTTATTTTTTTATGTATCTGAATTACAAATGTACAAATGAATGTTGCATGTACAAATCTTTTAAAATTAAGTCTTTTTTAAATTAATTTAAACTGACATTAAGAAACAGAAATAACCTCTGTAACCTGACAGAATTTACCCTTTTTTAGAAATGCTCAAATAGCATAAACCAGTGAGAGTACAATACAGTGTTTTATACAATAGTTTCCTAGCATATCACACCACTAAGTACTGTAAGCTAATCAGAGGTTAGAATTATCGACAATGTCTTCAGTTTTTACGAGTTAAAACTAGCCATACTTCATTACGAAGGACAGATTTCTAGCCAGCTTAACTTTCCTTCTAGAAAGGTATCCTTCAATTTAGTGAAACCGCCCGTGTTTGACATTTCGTACTCAATTACAGAGGCATATTTTTCACATATATTATTTCAATAAAATTTATAGCTTTTATATATTAGAGCAGCGAAAAAGTGCTTTGCTAAAGGGAATGATTATTTTAAGAATTGGAAAACTTGAATGTACTTTTCTTCAAATAAGTTTCTTTTTATAGTAGGCAGATAACTTCTGAAGCATTAATTTTGAATCATTTATATACTAAACACTTCAGGATTTGTTTTTGAGATATTCGGTTTGAAAATTTAAACAAAAAAACAATACTGCTTTAGACTAATTCACCTGTACTTCTGATAACATCCAGTAAATCTAGAGCTCTAAATGCTTCTCGTAGAATAGTTTTGTAATCTTATAAAGTTCTTTTTACTGATCGAATAAAATAATCTCTTTCTTCAACGATTTTATAAATAAAAGATAAACCTCTGCACTCCTCAAACAGGAGTTAACTAATCTAACAATGTCTTTTATTGTGACATCAAATGAATTTTAGCTTTCTTTCTGTCACGAAATATATATTTACTTTCTTTAACCTCCAATAAAATTGTCTTTGAACTCTTTTTTGCCCCACGGAGATCCATGTTATTCGATTTCTTCATTGAAGAATAACAGCCTTAAATATAAAATCATAAACAAAATGAATCTCTTTTGTAAATGCATGTTCTAGAGTAAAATGTTTGCAGAAAAGTTGAAAATTTTAGTTAGAATGCAATAACTAATTACAAAATAATTATAAGTTTGTAATAGTGCAATAACTAATTGCAAACTAATTATAAGTTTGTAATAATCCAATAACTAATTACAAGTAGTTTATAATAATGCTATAACTAATTACAAACTAATTAAATGTTTTTAATAATGCTACAGCTAATTAAAAACTAATTACAAGGGTCTTTGATTTGGAATGAAATGTCTTACTTATAAGAAACCTCCAAAACGAAACGCTCAAGCAATCAGTACACTGTAGTTACCTGTAATTGATTAACCGTTATTTGCTGGTCAATCATTAAAAATGAATGACTATACAAATGAACAGTTTAGTTGAGATGATATAGTACGAAATGAAATATTAAAATCGTACGTAGAGGCATGCAGCTTTCGTAGCAGTAACGCGATGGTTATTATTTCATTCCGAATAAAATGCTCAAATTTGAATTTTGAAAAATATTTTATAGTTAGTTACTGTATACCATTAAAACACATGGATTTCAACTACTTTGATGCTTTGAAGGACATCCTTCCATCCAGAGAACCTTTATTCTGCTGACTAAGACCTGTTCTTAGGAGGCATAGGTGTAAAAATACGAACCGATTCCCACTAACATCTCTCCGAGCGGGTAGCGTGACGAATCAGATTTCATTGACGATTGTTTAAATACCTCTAAATCCAGTGTGGTTTGATGAGCATGCCGCCTCTGTGAATTACAACACACCGTCTCGAAGCCTTTGCCGATCTGCAGCCATTAGTGTTGTTGATTGGCAAAGGTTTCGGGCTTGCGTGTTATAAGTCACAGAGTCGAACCGTGCCTCAATAAAGAGGATACGAGCAAACACTTAGGCCCCCATAGTTGCACTAAGTTGCAGGAGTGGGTAAAAATCTTAGTTAGTTAGTTAGTCCGAAAAACATTCGCTAAGGCAAACTGGCGTATATTTGAGTTAACATATTATAAGTTATTTTCTCCCTCTTTTCCGCATGCCTTCGTGGTATAATTAGAAGAATACTCGACGTGTATTCGAGAAGTCCAGGGTTCCAGTTCTGGCGAGGGCATTGTACATTTTTCATGTCTCCTGCTTAAATATATTCTAATGACTCTGTAATATAATGAAATCTATGCATTGTTCAATTGCATGGATCATATTCACTTGGCACCTTCTATATCTGAGTATTCAATGTGCGTGTATTTATTTTAGTAAGCATCAAAGCTTTTGCACTTTTTTTTATGACAACGTGGAGGTAATACTGACTTTTTCATGTTGTTGTCTTCAGCCGTCGGCATACATAAACCCAACAATGACCGAGTGAATAAAGCATCTAAACACCAGTAGCTCAACCCAGTTTCAAATTCCCGCTAAAGGATAGGCTGAAATGGACGGCCTGGTGGTTTTCCCCGTGTATGGTTTGAATGTACGAGTAAACAAGGTTACTGTAGGAGGTCTTTATGAAGGTATTCCTAATCATATGACCATTGGGCAGTTCAATAATTTAGTTCAGTTTTTCATAAACCAAAATATCTTGTAAGGTTTAGCCTAAGTTTTTAACAGTTATCTTTAGTTAATGCCACTTTTTTATACTTTCTATTTTCAGCTTACAATTTCCTACATGAATGTGTTTTCAGAATCGCATTTAATGCAAATGAATAGTATTTAAGTCGATGTTTCACTGACTTCGTTTGAGAGCCAGAGTTTCTAACTAGGGTGCGTTTGCCTTTGGGCTAAGTCTCTCTCTAAGTTATTACTACGCTCGGCCATACTTCAGGCCCTTGGTGGCTTCGCCTACTTAAGTGAGTTTTAGGGGCCAACTACATACAATCTTGATAGCTTCGGCTACATCTTTTTAGTTAAGCATTAGTAAAGCTTTAATTCTTATTACTTTAAGTTCAAGCCCTAGTGGAGGCTGTGCTGTACGCTGTGAGATAGGAGCCGACTGCGTTAATCCTTATTTTGAAAGATAAAGGGTAATTAACGCTTCTTAAGTCTTACGTCTCGGTTCCCACATTTAAGCAATTATTCGCTTATCGGTGTAAGAGGTTCTTCACATTTAACTGTTAAATAAAAGGATGGAACCCCACAATTTAAACCTAAAACTTTTGAGATTCGCATCACTTTTCTTCGATATCTTTTCTTTAGTCTCCTTGGTAATCAATTCCTTGGCATTTACTTACCTTATATTTTTATAATATTTTTAATTCTTGAAGATTATTTTACAGTAGTGTAATGTAACTGAACAGTTCTTAAAGAGAATATAAAAAGGAAGTTGTAGAGTCGTTAGGATATTCTGAAGCAGGAGACATAAAAGATGAGCAATGCCCTCGCCGTGACTCGAATCTGGACCTCTCGAATACGCGCCAAGTGTGCTAACGTTACCCCACGAATGCATGCAGAAAGGAGGGCGAAAATACCGCATATAAGCCACCTTTTAAAGGGCGGCTGGGGATTAGGCGACCCAATCGTCAAATTCTGGTGGTGAAGAATCATCATCCACCACCTTTTAGTTCAGGCGCCACTGTAGAGTCATTAGGTTATTTTGATGCTGGAGACGTAAAAAATGAGCAATGCTCTCGCCGGGACTCGAACACGGACCTCTGTAATACGTGCCGAGTGTGCTACCATTAAACTACGAAAGCATGCAGAAAGGAGGGAGAAAATACAGTATAAAGTAAAGGAGTTATTTTTCTATTTAGATACATACAGCAATTTCAATATATTCAATTAAATTTATTGTTTTGAATGAAACTATTAATACAGACGGATATTAATTGTATTAGCTGTAACCCTAAGTACTGTACCTAAGTACTTAACCGATGGGCCAGGGGTTAAGCACTTAGGGACAGTACTTAGGGATCGTAAATTAATCGTAGAACTATTACATCTGACCGCATCTCTATTCAACAAAGAGGAATGAAAATATTTCTTTAAAAAACGTTCTTCAATGAAGGATATAATTTTGAAAGGTGCCTATTGCTTAAAACAATCCTTTGGTCTAACAAAAATGGGAGAAAAGATTATTAAAACTTTATAATACAAGTTATAAATGTAGTAAACGTATGCATAAACATTCATCGTACATTAAACTCACGTTTATTTGCTTATTTTTTACATAATTTATAATGTGTTTAGCTTCTTTCCAACACACTTAGTGCGGAATCTGCTTTGAACATTTCTTAATATTCCCAGAATTTTATTATTAAATTCTTAATAATTATTTGGCTTTTCTTACATTTGCATGTGATTTAAAAGCTTGTGTTTAAATTAACCTCGATCTAGTTAATGGAACTGCATTTTCTCTCTCTGCCTGTTTAACCTGGTCAAAGATTCCAAACTTCATGGTATACGAATAAGGTGAAATTATCCTGAAATGACTGTAATAGACATTTTCAGCTTTAATTAAGAAGTTCTGATTTTACGAGATCTTTTAATTAACTTTGAATATGTTCGCATTCTTCTCTGAGGAATTTAATCAAGGTTCTAATGACGCTAATTCTTAAATAACTCAAAACATTCCAGAGTAACGCTAGAAGGAATAAACGTACATTCTAACATTAATCACAATGTACAAATTAAAAGGGTTTATTTTTTAATTATAATTGTAAAATACGGAACGTAATTATTAAAATTATATGAACGTAAACATATGAATTTAATTCCTTTCAAACCTTTATTCCGAAAGCAATAATTAAAAAACACAATTGTAATTCCTACTTTAACTACTTATTTTTAAATAGTATGTCTATCTGGTATAAAAGCATAGAATATAACCAAATCATATTCTTCGCAAAATGTTGCAATATTATCGCAATTAAGAATAAGATGTTTGTAATACCATGTATTATGATCTGCATAATTGTTTCGGATTAAAATTATCAACTCTAACAATGCAAAAATAAAATATTTAACTGTAAGAACGTTTTAAATTAAGATAAAAAATCTGATGTGACCATCACGTGACTTCCTTGTACGGCCTATTAAATTACACACATTTTTTGCTGCATTTCACTTAAACTCATTTCCTCGAATTTAATTGGAGGTAGATTTCTCATTTAATTAATTCAATTCTCACTTCGCGCCAAGGCAAAATACATAAAATATTTTCGTAAAAAACTGAAATACATGAAGAAACATAAACACCAAATACAGTTAAAACAATTAATTTTTTTCATTTAATGTTTTTTTACATTTACTCTTAATTTTAAATTAAGAGTTTATACGCAAACACAAGCGATTTGGCCAGCGGTTAAGACGGCAGATTTTTCGGTGCACAATGCGAAAATATCCACCTTTGGTCCCACTCGGCTAAAAGACAGTGAAGGTTAAGAAACTGACTTTATTCACTATTCTTCTAAGTTTCAAAAGTAAGCAAATAGGGCTGATCCGTGATTTTCAGACGCACTTAAACAGGTTTTTAAATTGTTTATAATTTCTACAACTATTGCACGCAGATTAACTAACGGCATAAAAACCTTAACCGGAACATAACAATATAACTCAATCATTTTTAAAGAAAAAATGCACAGTTTACAGACATATAAGAATAAAAGAAATTGAGCTCACCGATCCGAGTAACAGAACGAGTATAACGGGTACATGTTGTTACGAAATGTCCAGCTGCGGAAAGATAGCTTCCCCGCAAAGCAGGTTTAGGCTTGACAGAAAATGGCAAGGGAAGGCAGGATTGTCATATTTGGCGAGAAATCCCTCATTTGGCGATACAATTTGAGATATGCCATAGACGGATGGAGAACCTTCTAGAACGAATTCTTACCAGTTTGAACCAGAATGTTCTTGAAGGCAGCCCAAAAGCTATATAAACCCTGTAGGCACACGGAGAGTCAGTCAGTTAATAGTCAATGAATGAAAGTCTAGCGAGTGAGTCAGCGAGTGAATGAGAGTCTAGCGAGTGATAATTGTTTGGGTTTTAAATTATGAACTCTGCCAATGCAAAAATCAAATATTAAACTGTAAGAATTTGTTAAAATAAGATTAAAAATCTGATGCAGCCAACACGTGACTTCCTTGTACGTCCTATTCAATTACACATATTTTTTGCTGCATTTCATTTAAACTCCTAGATTTCATCGCGAGTTAGTACCTCATAGAGTTTTATCTTGAGTGTGTTGACCTCCGAGAACGAGCAAACTGAGTGCGGAGCTTACTCTAGTGCTTATCGTTGGGTGAATCGCGAGTTGTAGCCTGGAGAGTGGATAATGTACTGCGGCTGTACACTCAGGGGTGCCTAATGCAATTTTTCAGCAGGATAACGCCCGACCACACAGTGCTCGCATCTGCCAACATGCTCTGCAAGGTATACAGATGATCCCCTGGCCACCGTACTCTCCTGACCTGTCACCAATCGAACATGTGTAGGATGTGATTGGACGCCGTTTGCACACTCTGCCCATGTCTCGTTCAGAAGACGAACTGTGGCAAATGGTTGAAAGGGAATGGAGAGACATCCCTCAGGACACCATCCGCTGTCTTATTGACTGTATGCCTAGACGTGTTTCTTCGTACATCGCTGTCCGCGATGGTCCCACATCCAACTGAGCCGACATCGTTCTCGCACTGTATTCTGACTATCATTTTGAAATAAAGATCACTTATTACTGCTTGCTGTCTCTGTCTTTTTTTCCAAATTTCATCACATTCACTCCTTCTTGGTGTTGCCTTTTCAATGTCGAGCAGTGTATACGTTGGTCTGGGCATCTCAAAAGCACGTCTATTAAGCGTGCATTGAAGCTGATGAGGAATTCAACTATTGCTCCAATTTTGAGCGATGTGTTCGAGGAAGATCACCAATCACTCCATTCAAATTATAAAGCATGTATTTTCGTTGTTGTTCATTCTTTCAAGCAATTCTTGCAATTATTCGCAATTAAAAGCACCTTTTCCTTTTATGCGTCTTTTAGTGATTCCGCCTTGTCTCTTTGGCTTTATTACCAATTCTGACAAATATTGTATGACAATCCCCCCCCAAAAAATATATTTCATTAAATTCTACCACTTCTTGAAGCTTGTCCCATATTTTTATTAATTCCGTTATATAGTCATCTTTGTCAAACATTAGTAAATGATGACATTAAGGAAATCAGCATCACTTATAAATTCATAGCCGAGCAGTTCAAAACATACACAAATTTTCCACGTCAAAAATTGCAAAACAAACTGACTACTTCATTGAAACAAAAGACAGTAAATATTTGTGAAAATTATAAAACTCTACCACTGAAACTGAACAGACTAAATAACACCGAAATAGTGAAATATTCACATATTTTTCAATGTAAACGTCTACATGAAGTAATCAGTGTGTTAAAACTTGTAATTTATGATGAAATATATTACATATATTAAAAATATGTTTTAGGTTCAACACAGTTTTAATGTACTTATATTGCAAATATTTTTAACATGACTCTTTAACTGTTATTTTCATTACAGTATCTCTGGAAATAAAACGAACGCTTGGTTAACATCCTACGTTTTACCTACCTTGTAAAATTAATATTACATGACACTTAAAGCCTTTCATTTCTCGGGTGCAATAAAATACCATCAAAACCAAATGACTTTGTGATGCATTCATATTTTAAGCTATGAACTTTCCCAAACTCATGCCTGATAATTAGATTTTATGTTTATTTAAGCCGGGTTCTATCACTTTCGGGCGAGAAATGAGGCTATTTAATACCGACCAATGAATATCTTTTTAAATTGAGAAATATTATGGAACGTTATAATGTTTCTGAAATAAAATTAAAACGTAAATTATTAATTTGATGTTGTTACACATGCGAAAACCTGAATATATATATTACCTTCAGTTTTTTAAGTTAATTAAGAGTGGGGTTTCTAAAATACACACTTAAAGTCTGAAATAACAAATTTAGTGGCTCTAAGCTCAATAAAATGCTTAAACGTGTCTAAGACGAAAGACAAATCCTCCAATTTAAAGTACCTATTCCATTCATAAATTTACAGTTTTAAGAAAATTCAAGTACGCTAGTAAACTGAAAAAGCGTAAGTTAAAAATAGAAAATAAGATGACACATTACTGAGATTTTGCAAACTCAGTTCAGGTTTTATGTACCTCTGGCGCGTCTAATAATATTCGTTGAAATAAAAACTCGCACGTTATCAGGAGAGTGTTCTGTGCATACGTTTGGCGAAAATTGTCGTAACAGTGTCAAAGTTCTGGTCTCGAACAGGGAGCCGAATGCAGATATGTTCTGTGTAAGTGGTAGAATAACTGCACGTAAGAAGGCTTTAAAATGCCCTTTTATCAAACCACTATTTACAGCCACTTCCCAACTCGGAAGGGATAACAGAAAATAATGACCGCACTTGGGTCTAAACTGAACAAACAAATAATTTAAAAAATAAAGTTGAGTAGAAAATTAAGTAGTCGTTTCTCTCAGAGCTTTAAAGGCGAGTTCGACCTCTATTCTAAACTATTAGTGGTGCGTAGCAAGATTTGGCTAATACTAACTCACTTAGATTACTTCAATAAGTATTAGAGTAACAGCGCTAAGGCTTGGAACTTAAATACTAGCTAGTCAGGCGAACGTCGAACAGAGCCGAAGGGATCTGAGAGTAAAAGCTCTCTCACCCTGAGAAGTTCCTCGCTAACCTTTAAATACAAAAGTTGGCTCCACCTCATATTAGCATAAAGCTGAATCGCTCTCTCATTCTAACGGGAAGTTGAAATAAGAGTTAACAGGAAAGAGAAATTACTATAAAACTTTGTTAGTTTAAACTAAAACCTTACAACGTTAATTAAAAAACTAAATTCACAATAGAAATATGTTTTATTTTTGTCCTAAATGGGCCTAGGATGTTTGCTTCACATAATATGATTTACCGAAAGACAGAGCGTGACCGTTTTTGTTCGAAATAATTGACGCTTAGATTACTCAATTTTTATAGTTGATGTTGTTTTTTTTTTCAGCTGCAGTCATATAATGTTGGTTTACTGTAAGGATTTTCTACTATTTATATTCTTAATATGATCATTCCGTTATCATTCTTTCAACATAATAAAACTTAGTAATATGCTCCTAAGAGGTAGATGTTGTGCCTAATCAACTGAATGTTTAACAAAAAAAGTCTAAATTATCTGGAGTCTATAATTTGAATGTTGTGCTATCTCATAGTTAAACTTTTGTAGTGATATCTAAAGTACGTGCAGAAACCAGGAGGAGATGAGTTAAAAGAACCCTTTATTAAAACTCTTTAAAATTCACAATGCGTCAACTTGACGATAACAAACTACACCTCGCTTGGGCGGTAACTCAACTAACAAGAACTAAACTAAAAGTTCAAAGATATTAACAAGCAGTAGAGTTCTTTTTACCAGGGCTCAGAGAATCCTGTTACCCAAAACCGTATTCAAGTCTCTTGGCAGCAAAGTAACAGCTGTTACGTCACTTTAACCAGCAATAAATGCAGAATCAGAAGCTCCCGCTACAAAGTACAGTGCTTGCCCACATGGGGTTTATACTTTCTTCAAGAACTCAGTATTTAAACCTTTTTCCCTAAAGGCAGAATTTGCATTCCTTCACGCATGCTACCAAATTTAAACATTCTGGCATTGACAACTAGGGGAATGAAGACTTACAGAAAAGCGTAAACCTAATTGGTTAGTGAAAATAATTATAAATCCCTACGATGTCAGCACTAAATTTCAAATACACGAGCATAATGACTTTAGCTGTTGAAAAGACACTGATCAGATTTTAGGAAATCATAACTCAAGTTCTTTTTATTATATTAACTGAATTTTTATTCAAATGAATCTACGTTCCATGGCTTTAGAGTTAGGCCACAAAATCGTACTTTCAGCTGCATTCAAACTTAAAATATTGGGATCTGATAACATATCAGATGAATAGTGAACATTTAAAAGCAAGAAAATCGTTTAAATGTTAGAAATGATTGGAAAATGGTTAACATTTTAAGCAAACTTGAAAGCCCGTCAATTGCAAAAGGACAGCCGTTATTTCTTACAGTATTTAATTTGAAATCAATTGTTGTGGTATATCATCCGAATATAAACACAACTAATATTAGTCTTCTACTAACAAGTTAGATAGAGTTAACTTAAATTTCGATATTCAGAGAGATTCTTTAGTATTTCCGTAAAGGTATTTTAAAAGCATTACTTGAAAAGCGAAGAATTTGTCGATAGTAAATGCTGAGACGTCTTCAGGTGGCTGTCTTTCAAAAGATTTGTGCTTTCGACTATTTTGTTCTAACAAATATTTCCTCTCCTCAATCTAAAAGGAAATAATACAATACTGAAAGTAAATCTCATGTTTATTTATCTCAGGAATTTAAGGCTTCTTCATCTAAAAAGAAGCGCCTGTATATTTTCATCTGACTTTATTATCAAAATTCATAAATCGTGGTTATTACTTGCATTCGCAGAGACACTATTACTTTCATACGCATTTTAGCAGCATAGTTCAATCATCCAGCAGAGTGCTTTCAGCTTTGATGGTTATGAACATTGCAGTTTAATTTTTAAGCAACAGTTGCATTTATTCTCAAGCAGTCTACCACATTTTTAACTTGATATAGTGGGAGGTAATACGTTTCATCCTCCGTTACCTAAATTATATGAATTAATAAGAGTGTTAATTCGCGTCCTGGAATCCAGAAATGAGCAGATGAAAATTCAGTATATAAAAAAACGAACACACTGTATTCTTAACTACCGCTGCTACGACTCGTACAGGATAACCAAAACACAAGATAAATTATCAAAATGGCAGTAAGACTAAAATACAATTGAAAAAAAAAAGATTTTATACAATAAGCTTTTATTTAAAGTGGATATGATGCGCTAAAAGGTGAAAAGCAATGTATCATATAATAATGTAGTTTATTCGACAAATGATAAAATCATAACATCAGATAATACTATTTACGGCATTTACCTACAGTTTTATAACGGTAATAATATACACGTCAAGCGCCCATAATAAATTTAAAAGATTACTTTTAAAAATGCAATGAAATTAAAAGAAAATACAAAAAGATAATGGCCACACTTGGAATCTATTAATTCTATTTAATGGAATCTATTAATTCCATTACATTTAACAATGTAATGGAATTAACAGATTTCGTTATTTAGGTGCCAAACGCTTCGATTATTCGGGATATAAAATTGTAAATGCTTTAAATAGAATTCTTAAATCTATTAAAACCCCTTAAATTGTATGATAAATTATTTTCGCCTTTTTAGTGAATTAATTATCGTGTGTCTGTCTGACTTATCTCACTTGTCTGACAGTAACGTTGTAAGGTTTTAGTTTAAACTAACAAAGTTTTATGTTAATTTTCTCTTTCCTGTAAGTTCTTATTTCAATTTCCCATTAGAATGAGCGCGCGTTTCAGCTTTATGCTAATTTGAAGTGGAGGCAAGTTTTGTCTTTAAGGGTTTAGCAAAGAACTTCTCGGTGTGAGAGAGCTTTTAGTCTCAGATCACTGCGGCTCTGTTCGACGTCCACCTGACTAGCTAGTATTTAAGTTCTAAGCCTTAGCGATGTTACGCTATTACTTACTGAAGAAATCTAAGTGCGTTAGTATTAGCTAAATCTTGCTACGCACCATCAATAGTTTAGCATAGAGGCCAACCTCGCGTTTATAGCTCTGTGAGCAACAACTACTTAATTTCTACTTTGCTTTATTTTAAATTACTTGTTTGTTCAGTTTAGACCCATGTGCGGTCATTATTTTCTGTTATCCCTTCCGAGTTGGGAAGTGGCTGTAAATAGTGGTTTAATAAAAGGGTCATTTTAAGACCCTCCTTACGTGCAGTTATTCTGCCACTTAACCACAGTTATTCTACCACAGAACACAGCTGCATTCAGCTCCTTGTTCGAGATCAGGACTTGGTACTATCACGATTATGTTCGCCAAAAGTATGCATAGAACACTCAGTCCTGACAACGTGAGCTCAAGACGACAAAATTCATCGTGGCAAGGAGTGCAAAATTGTGCCCGTCGTTGGAAAGAGCCTTAAGCACCATACAGGAGACAGTACGACTTTGCTCACTTAGCCTTGCGGAACCCCGGACTTACGGTTCTGCTACGCGAAGCCTTACCACTGCGCCACCGGGTCTCATTAATTGTCGTACCCATTTGAAATAAAAGCTTACTGAATAAAAAAATGAAGTCATACTTTATTTTCTGTTTTTAGACTCCATTACACGTTATTCATAATGACATTTTTAACAATTACTAAAACATAAGCGATAAATTAATAAGACATTTATGAAATAAAGAAAAATAACTGAATGTCATTCAGAGAAAAAAGAAATCTCTAAAATGAAAAAAATTGAATATCGCCAATTCGTCACTAAGTGGCAAAAGATGTCAAACTTCTGCATTAAGTGCACAAATTCTAAAGAAATATTTCCTCAAGAAACGCTTGTTTTTCCTGTCTGTTTCACACTACGAGGCATATTTTTAAAACATCGCTCCACCAATATTTTTTTTATAATTCCTGCTTTAAAAGAGGGCGAAAGATTTGTTTTATAATTTGTAAAAATGGGAAAACTTTATATCTGATACATTTTTCCAGTCACGCCCCAAATTGGGTGCGTTGCGCCTGCCTCTCAATGGGCCGGGAAAGAGGTTGAACCTCGGCCTCGGTTCGGCGGGGGGTAGGACCTGTAGTGCAATTAAGTTTGCGGAACAGGGAATGCCAATTTATTAGTTAGTTAGTTAATCTGATACATTTTTAGATGATAAAATGTCAAATTCATAAATGTCAAATAGTAACTTTTGAAAATTCGCCGAACATTCAGAAATTATATTATAATTTGCATACAGGTTTCACTGAAAAGTTTTTTTTTTTTGCTCTCTTTGACGGTTCGAATAGCAAAATTCTGATATGCTTAGTTTCCTCATCAAAAAAAGACATACGCAATTTTTTTTAAATCAAATAAAAATTCTAAATCAAATTTTTGAAAAAATCTCTTTAACACATTGCCTTGTCATCGACAAATAGCGTCTGTGCAAAACTAGAATTGGATAGCTTATCAGGAAGCAGGTTAAAAGTCGATGACAATACCCCACTCACAGTGAAGTGTTCACTGTTCCACTCACAGTAAAACAAATGTGAACAGTGAAACACAGTTAACTGGGTATCTAAACAAAAGAATTTTTAAGAGACTTCAAATGAAGCGTATGCAGTACACGTTTTAATAATCTGTTATTAAGTACGTTTCGAATACACAACTGTAACATATACATTCTATTCGAACCCAGAGTTATCCTCATTAACAGTGGAGCGAGTGTTAGAGCGAGTTGCAGATGTAGGAAATTCCGGACGTGTTCCATATCCCACATGTCTTATGCACGGGTAGGGCAACAAAGGAGAGGTATCTGAGTTGCTGACAGGAAATCTCGACTATTTTAAGCAATATTTCGATAGGCATTGTCCTGTTGAAATAAGTTTTCAAGTATATGTTGAGTAAACTACTCAAATAATTTGGGCTTCATTACTTTCCAGAAGATGCTCGTAAAAGCATTTTCAATTTTTAGTAGACTTGATCGACCAGTATACCCTGCGGGGCCTCAGGTCATTACGCTTGCCCATTGTGTAATAAAATGCACCTTGGAAAAGAGGTTCATCCTTATAAAGTCTAAAGCGTAATCAACCATCGTTGTCTTCAGATGGACGTAAAGTTCATAGAAAGAGATGATCTGTTATTATTCGATCTGAAAGTGGCTACGTTAATAAACTCACTGTGATCACAAGCGTCGATGGTTTTGCGTCAAGAGGCTCATGAATGACAGAACGCATGCGC
>KK114648.1:116323-134452 GCA_000611955.2 Stegodyphus mimosarum
AGCAGATGAAACTTTTAAAGCTGGCAACGGCAGAGTAGTAGAGTCAGCACGCTCGGCGAGTATCGAGAAGTCCGTGGTTCGAGTCCCTTGGAAGAAATTGCTCATTTGTTCATGTCCCCTGCTTCGAAAAAAACCTAATATCTTTACAACTTCTTTGCGGATCTGTCATCCTGTGCTGAATATTCTCTATGCGTACAATAACATAATGTTCATAATTTAACACACAGGAACGAAACTTACAAAAAAATGAAAAAACTGAAAAACTAAGGTATAAATGCTTCTGATGTCAATGAAATTTGATTAATATAACAGAAAAGCTATTGTCAGTTTTGCGTTTGGTGAACAAGTTATACTCATTAGTATAGTTATTTTGATGGTTAGTTGACAGTTATACTTATGTTGATAGTTATATTATAGATAATATGACTAATGTGCTACAAAGCTATGATTTCATTAATTTACAGTCAATGAATTTATTCGTATATTCAAATAAAACACCTTCTCTACGGATTTAGTGTCTCATTGTGTCTCACTCATGATATTTTCTTTTTCGTTTTACCCTTTTAGCTCTTTTAATGCCTTTTTATGTTACCTAGTTTCAAAATTTTCAAAGCTTGATAATGGCAGTACCAATGACTTTGTGCTTTCTGTTTTGCATCAGCAATTTTATATTTTACATTTCAAATTCTTGAACACCAAACATAATTACAAGGCTGAAAACTGTTGCATTTTTACATTGCAGAAACCTCTAAGAAATGAGAAATTAATGTTTTCCATCCTAGGGTTTAAACTTTTATTTTCATAGCCAGCGCAGACATAAACTGTAAAAATTTCGTTTCTCTCGAAACGTTCATAAGCTTTTTATCTTCCTCAGTCTGAAAAGTTTTGGAGTAAGTATTAGATGCTTTTACAACTTATCAGTCTGAAACCTTTCGGGGGAATGATGCATAGAATAAGTCTCAAATTGTGAAATGTACACACGAGCGATGAAGTTCAGAGATTCAGAATTTAAAAAAATGTGCTATATGAAAACCGGAATCTCAGAACTACAAAAATGAAAAATGATCTTTGCTAGACAGAATTTTCTATTACGTTTTATTGCGGTTAGAAAGTAAAAGCAAACAACACTGCTGCTTAGCAAAACAAGTTGCAGCAAAGCTTTCTTTATGATGAAATTCCACATACGTGATTTAAATTTTATTATTTAGTCAAATGTATAAGATAAATCAGAATATCGAGAAAGCAGCAGTTTGGGTTTATTTTATTATAGAAGAAAATATGACAAATAAATAAAACTGATAAGAAAACAAAAACAGGAAGAGTACGAATTTGATCTCCCTTAAAATGTCATTTAAATCAAAATCTCTCGTGTAAAAGTATATCAAAAATGCATTTAATAAAAACGCATTAGAACCTAACAACATTGAACAGAACACTCAAGAAATGCTTTGGAAGTAATTGCACAAAATTTGTATGTATAGTACGGGAAATAACTGTTTCCAACTAGTCTAAAAAAGGAGTACAGATATTCTACAGAAAACGTTACGAAACGGCTGTTTAATATGTAAAGTCTCACATTCTTTCGGAACACAAACCGGTGAACTCTAGAAGGACTGCAAAGGAATACTTCTCTTGTCTTAAACTGCAGACAGACAAAGTAAGAAGTAGGACGTAAATAGCCCTTTTATTTTTACACAATAATTAACAATAACACAACTTTCGCTTACACAACCCGAGCACTTCTGGCTTAGCAGAAATACGTAGTGTTGAACTAATTCAAATGTGGTAGATTAGCCTAAGGTCTTCCACAATAATTTAAAGCGCGGAAAGGCTCTGGTTTGTAGAAACCAGCGAAACAAAGCAAATGGCTAGAAGCACTCAACGCCGCATAATCAAATCGCTAATAAATCACGGCGCAAGGTGGCCTGAACCAACGCCACCTAGGCTAATAATTACATTTTGCTTAAATAGCATTTCCTACTACTTCAATCTTAATAAACGCTGGCTATCTAATTTGCATTCTGGCATAAAAGACGTGGGTGAAAGGAGATAGTAAAGTTTTTCAGCTTAAAATCAACTATTAGTTGAAAATAAATAGATAAACCTCACAAGTTGTTTCGGGAATTTTCTAATGCAGTTCAAGAAACCTAAACGCTCTATTTTCCTCCTTTAAAACGCGTTTTCCCCATGTATAACGTCAATATGAGTCAGTTGTCCTTAGAATGTTCTCTGCTGAGGCATCTCTACCCTAGGGCAAATAGTCCTTATGTACATTACCGTAATGTATATCAGTTCAATACAAATCCGAAAAATCTACTTAGGTATTGAAAAAAAAATTAAGACATTTTCTACAATAAGGCATTAAAAGTACAAAATTAAACGCATAAACTAATACTTTACGGAACTTATATGTTTACGTAACAGGTTTTTATCGTTATCTATATTTGTTACGTACGCTGGTTTAGTTTACGAATATCTCCGCGTCTTCAGTTACTAAGCAATGTGACTATGGAAAGACATAGCCCTAAAAAGAGGAATTCTTTCTTGACCGTCATAAGTAAATAACAGATTAATAAAGCACCGTTCTTGCTATCTTTAATGCATGAGTGATAATGTTCTCTGATTTATTAAAGCCCTTGCTTTAGCTACAATTTAATTTTAAATATCAGCCTGAAGATAAAAGAATGTTCTTTCTGAATTTAAAACTGGGGGGTCAGGATTTGCTTAGCTACTTAATTTACCTATCATTTCATATAGACTCAGACTTTATTCTTCCCTCTACTCGTTCAAAAATGAGAAAGATTAACTAAACAGAGTTATTAGTAGTGATAGAAAGAATAGTTATACTGAATTCAGCAAGAGAAAAGATTACATTACACGTCATTTAATTGGGAAACTCCGGAGTTTGTGGACCGTTACTTCTGATGCTTAACCAAATAAAAGAATAATCTCCATTTTTATCCAAGTTGATTATATGGTAGGAATAAAAAGAGCTAATGGGAATTTGCTCCATTCAATTCCTCCACAAAACTTTACAGTTTCATGTGCAAAGAAATTAATTCGGTATTGACCACGCCAGGTTTTGAAGTTCTTTAAAACTACCAGAAGAAAACCTTTTTTTTATTTAAGTTATTAGGCAGAAAATCATTCAAACCCGAAATTCAATTCTGACTGTTCTGAAAGACAAAGGCTGTAAGTACAAATGTGATGAACCTGCGGTAATTTGAGGGATTAATTTAGTAAAGTTCATTTTAAATTTATAACCTGTTATTTTACGCTAGTGCCCTTTCCTGACAAGTCTCAATTCCCTGCTAGGATTCAAATTTCGGCCGTGAGAGATATTCAAATCAGGCAGAAAACAAAATGTATTTGAATGAATGTTATAGAGTATGGAATTACAACGTGTTTTGCCTGCTTGAAGGCCACTTTACTAACTTTGATTCTCTAGCCATTAAAATTCTGCTGCGTTGAGTTATTCTTGCAGTAGGCTTGTTTGAGCGGACTTCGGTTAGAACCAGCTTGAGCGCTAGTTAACTCTTTTGCATCGAGAGAGGACCAAATATGTTTCTTTCAAGCATCGGAAAAGCCCCTGCGTAACGATTTCTCTTGGAATGGTTTCCTTCCCCTATGACAAGTGGAATGCTGCAGCGCTAACAATAAGCTGCACTCACTTCTAAAATTTAAGCACGAAGATGTAAAATGAAAAATAATAAACAAATACTGCTTTGATTGACACAAAATTCGGCAGGAAAATAGCATATATATTTATGCATTGTGACCATGCTTTCAATTAGGTGGTCAACCACCGCAGAATTAAGCAATCTCCAGTCTTCTAGTAAAGCAGTTTCTAGCTCAATAAGAGTGGCTGGAGGTGGGAAACCTGATGATACAGCACGGCCGAGAGCATCCCAAAGATTTTCAATGGGATTAAGGTCATGCGAATATGCTGGCCCCGCCATACGCGCAATCCCTTCACTCTCCAGGTAGCCATCGACGATGTCAGTGGGGACGTGCGTTATCGTCCATTAAAACAAAAGTAGGACCAACTGCTGCAGCGTGCAATCTCACAATGGGTTCTAGGATTTCATCCCGATACCGGACAGCCGTCATAGAACGCCGATTAAAGATGTACAGGTCGGTGCGATATCCTAATGAAATCTTTGCCCACACAATAATGTTTCCGCCTCGGAATGCGTGATGTTCGGTGATGTCTTATGACAGATTGCGTGTTCGTTGTTCACGTCATATCCTTATACGCTTGTCATCTGGCTGCAGAGCAAATCTTGACTCATCAGTAAACATGACATTGCTCCGGTCAGACACATTCCAATTGGCATGTTCCCGGCCCACTGTAATCGTGCCCCTCTTGTTTGGACGATAAAGAAACACAAACTCGAGGTACCCGGGCGTACAGTCCACTCATATGTAATCTTCGGCGTACAGTAGCTGCAGATATCGCCTCACCAATGGACGCTAACCATAGAGCTCACGTGTGGAGGTCGCTCTGCGGTTTCGCTTGGCTACAATAGTAATATATCGATCTTCTGCGGGGTTTTTAACCCTTGGGCGACCGGCTACGGGCCTTCGGACAACTGTCTGTGAGGTTTGGAATTGTTTCCATGAACGTGAAATTGAAGAATGATGAACGCCGAAGAAAACTGCAACATCTGTGATTGACTTTTCTCCTTCAATGCGCTCCACAGCACGCCAGCGCTCAGAATTTTCCATTCGTCTTTTGGAAGTCACAGGAACACGTATGTCTTGAAAACAAATTGCGCGAAAGTTTTAAACCCCCTCTATCAGCACTTACAATCAACTTGTGTAACCTTCATAATTCTGGCTTCTTATAAGACTGCCTTTTTTGCATATTTCTTGACATGAAATCACTATTGGCTGTTACCTAACATATTTGCATACTTCCATCTACCTCTGCAGCGAATTGCATCCTCTTCAATTCGGAATGGCTTCCGGAAATTAGCATTTTCCTCTCTGTGCTTAACTTTTGGAAGTGAGTGTACTTAGTTAAAACGACAACTTCTTTCTTAAACGCTTCCACCACTGTGTGCAGTTTCCCCTTGGGACAGGATTGCAGCTTCGGGCATCAGTAGCTAAACATTAACACTAAAAAAAGGAAGAAGAAGGTGCATTAAAATAACAGACTACTTTTATTCGCTTCAAAAGAATGATTGGCATGTCATTTAACAACTTCCGAAAGCCATGAGCAAAACACTAACGTGATGGAGGAAAGCACTAGTTAGAAAATGATTCCGGCGTTTGGCCAACCTGCCGATGTCTGAACGGTCGGGCGTTTTGGGTGATTTCAATGAGAAAGAGTTCAAGCCATTACTATATACTTAAATTTCTTTAATTTAAAATTTATCCATTATCTTTAAGCCAAAAGTGTTGGATTCTGTAAGCACGAGTTGGTGTCTGCTGTTAAATTTTATGCTAGTTAAACTCTTTTCCTTTACACCCTCTGTGGTATTTACAAGACATAGTAGTAATTCGCATATCGTCTTTTAGAGATTTGGATCTAGTTTATGTTACCAAACAACACCAAACTCTATAATTTATATATAATTAATCGGCCGTAAACAGTGGTCCTTAACGTTCTTTGCTTCTTTACCAAAGATCTAGCCGCCCAATCGGGATAGTGATGAGCGACGCTGACTGCCGTACCAAAGGGCTGGGTACGAATCCCGGAGAAGGCATGGATGTTTGTTTCTGTATAGTGTCTGCGAGGCATGGGAGCACTGGAAACATGCAGCTAGCCGAAAGTTCTCTCGACAGATTAGTGGTGGTAGAAGAAGAAGGTTTGGATACCATCGGACTCCCCCCCCCCGATGGTCTCCATCAAAATTGGGTTTCGAACTGAGCAAAGTGGTACTGTCACCTATATGCTGCTCAAGACTCTTGTCTACGACAGGCGCAATCTTGCACTCCTTGTCACGATTAATTTCGTGGGCTTTTTCTGATGTTGCTGTCAGACAAGTGAGATAAGTCACAACAAAAGCACGCTAACCTAAGACCTTGTTCAGGTTCTATATGCAGAGCTGCAAATATATATCTTCCTTTACCTGATTTCACTGTCCGAAAGAGAACAAAAACGTGTACAGTTTGTAACTTATGCAGAATTGCAAGTATATTTATTATGATGCGTTTCATGGTGTTGGTTTCTGCTATCGTTTCAACTGTTACTTGCTATTGAAGTTCTTTTTACATTTATTAGATATTTAATTTTACAGCAGTTTACCTGTCGCTCTATCTCTGTTGTTGCAACAAAAGCGATTATATTTTAGGAGTCAAACATATCTTTGTATTCTTGACATTTCTTATGTAATGGACAGTCTTAGGTCCGAGCCTTCCATTATGATTTGTAAGTACATTGTTACTTTGGTTTTACGAGAAACTCTGCACGAGATTTCCGCCAAAGAAAGAATGCGTTCATAAGAGAAATTTAGGAATCAGTCTGTCGTATTTGCATAACACATGAAAGTAAACTCGAAATACTTATGCAACGGTATCATTCATTGTACGATAGTTTGTATAGAAACAAACGCAAACTAGCCCTTGTCATACAGCTATGCAATCAGTGTTCATCGTGTTCAGTCACTCGTTCATAGTTGACAGTTGAGATCAGAGTCTGAGCATCAGTGCGGCTTACTTAGACTATTCGGGGTGTAGTCCAGGCTCCGCAACTATCCAGCGCAACACCTCATGGGCCCTATAAGGGCATATTTTGATCTTGTACCATATACACATGCTTACATAGTTCATAATATATGCTTACATAGTTCTATAGTTCATGACAAACATGATTCATAGTGCATGCTTATATGCAAGTAGTTCATAATACATAGATCTTTCATAATGCATGCTTACATAGTTCATATTTACTTGCATAGTTCATAATACATTGAGTCACTCGTTCACAGGTGGACCCTCACGAAAGCAGCTTGGTAACTGCTGACTGAATTAATAAGATAGAGCGTAAGCCAAGCAAGAGAATATTTTTTAAAGCGGATTTTTCGGCATTGACAACTCCTAAGGCCGGAAGTGGTGGCCATTTTATCGTTAACCATTTTATTATTTACCTAATAGACGGCCACCGTTACCTCCTTTGAAGAGACAGACAATTTACACCCATGCTTTCTCCGGGATTCGAACCCGGACTCTTTGGTATAGCAGTCAGCTTCCCTAACCACTATGCCGTCTGGGCGGCGCAAGGGAATAAGTAGCAGTAATATTTGTTTAAGATTAATTAAATTATCCTTACTGAATCTGAAATTATCCTTACATTACGATACGAACCGCTGCTTGAAAACGAAAATGTAAAGAAGAAACTCATCATTTTGTTCTTAAGACAGGTCTTAGAAACAAGACGACATTTTAATTGTGAATATTCAATGCAGTCGACATGCTAAGATTATTAATATTGATATAAACAACATTCTTATGCTCTCTGAAACATTATTTGGATGTTTCCGCGTTTAAGGAATTTCTTTTAGCAAATAATCATTTGTGATTGCATCTTCCTGAGTTTTCTCCATTCGGAAGACATTAGAATTCATGAATTATCCCTTAATTTATATTTTGATATTCGAGATTCTCTTTCAAAATTTTTTGAGGTTTAAGAAAATTCTAAAAAAGTATCCAATTAAAAATTTTCTCTTTTTTAGCGGTGAAATGAGGACGAAAAGTCGTCAAAATTTAAGACAAATTTTGATCTGCATAAAACTGTCACAAATATGTATATTCAATCTTATGCAAATTATTATGCATTTCTGGTAAACTTGTTGTAACAATTTATTAGGAGTATAAAATAAATATATTTCATATTGCCGAATCAATGACACATAATGGCCAATGATAGGTAATAATAATATTTTAGGCAATATTAACGTATTTCAATATCTCGTATTATGAGCTTTAGCTTTTAATAATGCCCTGATGTTTTTCAGCATTCCTTCTCTAAAGATCCTGCAGTACTGCTGTACAGCTTTGTTAAAATCTCATTTTTCTTAGACTCTTTGAATTAGTTTACGGATGTTGGTTATTTTTCCGTCATGTATTTTATTTCTGAAAGTATGCTTCATGCTTTCACTGGAGCTCAGAAGTTCTTTAAAAATAAAGTAATTTATAAATATTCCAGATGTATGGAAAGGGGCATTATGTTATTGAAAAGATGCATCTCTTTGAGAAAATCATACATTAACACAATTGAGGGGGGAGGGTAATTCAAGACCTATTTGTTTTCTTTTAACTTCCTTTATTTAATTCGATGCGCGCGGTACCATAAAGCGACATGCAGGCCAAAACCATTACAGACACAGAGTGCTAGTTAAAATTCAAACTTCTTTATTTGTTTCTCCATACCCTTTACGACCGCTATGAGTCATACCATTAAGTATTTAGACTGAAGTTTGACTGGAGGAAACAATATATTGAGAATATATATCAAGAAAAATGAAAGAAAATTTTCTCTATAATTAAGAAGAATTAAAAGATTAAAAATGGCTAAACTTCGTTTTAATGCGGAAAATAGCTACATTTTGAATGAATAATTTTCTATAGTTCTGGGAAGCCTATGTCGCATTTCATTTGGTCTGAGGAAAATCATTTATCAGGTTGTAATGTCTAGTTACTTAACTTTTATAGTGACAGCTAAAGTAGGTGCAGGCAGCGTAATGACAAACCGCACATTGAGTTGATCTATGTTAACGAATTTCGCTTACTGCTCATGCTCAATAGTGTACCGTTGGCGTGGGAGAAAATACTGGCGAATAAAAATAAACAACCCTACACAAGGCTGTTCGTCATATAGGCCCAAGCGACTCTTTACGATTGCAATACTATGGACACTTTTTTGTGCTTATAGCACTTGCTTCTGTTTCATTTCATTTTGATATATTTTGTTCATAAAAAGGACATTTAATGTCAGTTATTTACAATAATTTCTTTGGCTTTAATTCAGTAATTTAAACTAGATATATTCCTTAAGTTGTTGAATGGGCCGCATGGTAAATAATCGACTGCTCTGATTCCTCAGAAGTACAATCAATAAACAACATCATGTAATGTTTCCTTTTTTGTAATCCTTCTTAAACGAAAATTTGGGGAGTTTACAATCGATATTTACACTCTAATGAAGCAACGTACAATCTAACAAGTTTTAAAACCCCGAAATGTTTACGTCGAGATAACAGAACATCAGCCACATACCATATTTATCTTGTTTTAAAATGACGCCAAAGTCGTAATTGCGTCAAATTCTCTTCTGGGCATGCGCAGTGTGCGTAATTCGTTTAACATTGTTCAATTGAATGTGCGGTCTGCCATTACGCGTGCAGGAACCAGAAAGAAGAATGGTTAAAAGAACAGTTTATTAAAACTCTTTAAAAATTCACAATGCGTCGCCTTGACGCTAACGAACTATCCCTCACTTGAGCAGTAACTCAACTAACAAGAATTAAACTTAAAATTCAAAGATATTAAAGCAACAGTAGACGTTTCCCCAGGGCTCAAATAATCCTGTTACCTAAAACCTTGTCGAAGTCTCGTAGTAGCAAAGTAAAAGCAGTTACGCCACTTTAACCAGCAATAAATGCGGAAACAGACTCTCAAGCTAGAAAAATACAGTGCTTGCCCATTCCTTTCCTTTCCTTCTAGAGCTCAGTATTTAAACCTTTACTCCTAATGGTAGAATTTGTATTCCTTCACACTATCAAATTTAAATATTCTGGCATTGACAATTAGGGGAATGAAGGCTTATAGGAAAGAAAGCATAAACTAACTGGTTAGTGAAAATAAATATAAATTCCTACAGGGGATCGTCAGTTTATGTGTTACGCGATCTACAAGCTCTTAATCCAACTTTCAGAAGACGACTATTTATATTAACAGTGCTGCCATACCAAATATAATAATGTGGATGACAATTTACGGTTTTTAACACTCATTCTTGTAAGTGTCCTTTCTTGTAAGTTAGAGAATATATTTTTATGCTCGCATTTGTTTAAATTTTTCGAAGACAAATTTTCGTTTTTCCTATCTTTATTTATTTCATAATATTTACCAGCTGAGGTGAAATGTTTAGATATTCAGAAATCTCGTTTTCTTTCAGATCAGTACTTTTAGTAATACCTGGATTTATTCTCTTAATTTATCATTAATTTTGTTTAGCTATTTGAGTTATTAAACAAATTCAGAAAAATAACAATACAAAGTATTCTGAAAATTGAAATTAACATGAAAAATCTCAAGTAATGGCAGCACATTGAAATAAATGAATAAATTTATTTAAATCCAAATGTTTAAATTCATTATCCAAGTAAAGCAGCAAAATATTGTTAACAATTAAATGAAACTAAACCATTCTAAAAGAAATAAATATCCAAAGAATTTATTTAAGTGCAAATAGCTAAAATGGCTTTGTCATTACTGTATGTTAAATGAAATGGATCTCATTGAATTCATTTAAATATTCTCGGCAGAAACAAAATGCGAATGAAAAGCCTTTAGTTGTTTATGAAGGTGATGGTATAAGAAATTTTTACAATATTTTGCACAAAATTATACATATACAGACGCTTACACTATATGTAACATTTAAAATTAATTTAAAGCAAATTCAAATACCATATTCAGATATAACGAAGTAAAATTAACGGAATTCATACAAAACAGAGGCCCAAAATTCAGAGTTTATTCTCAAAATTGACATAAATAAAAACTTCTAAAAACTAAAGAATTTTGTGATAAATTTAAATTTAAAACAAAATTGAAATTGGGGTTATTTCAAAAGCATCAAATAAATAAAATCTACAAAAAATGAAATTCAGGGGGAAAGATCAGTTAAAAATTTGAGAAATTTGAATCTACAAATACACTCATGTCCGTCGATTAAGGATAATGCATGCTTCAGGAAATGAAGTTTCAGAAACAAAACAAAGCGATTTAAAGCCAATTTATTAAACAAAAGATAAATAACGAAAAAGATATTGCATATATACTACCAATCACAAAAAGTACGATTTTTGCTCCCGGCAGCAATTGCAAAAAATATCTCTCTTACAAAAACTTAGTATTACATAGTTGGTATGATGGTAATACATAGTATGTCTCCCAGACGGTGAAATACAGTCCATACAATGCCTAGGCATACTAAGTGTCAAATTATCGCGTTGATCTTGCTGAGAGTTGTCCACTCAGCAAACAATGCTTTCCGAGGATCCGGTCACATGTAGGTACGGGCTGCAATTCGTGGTCCAAGCATTTCCTACACACATTCTGTCGGAGTCAAGTCATTTGTGAATGCTGGTCGTTCGAGTGATATCCTCAGATTGAAGTCATTCCTTTAAAATGTTTCTACAGCGATGACGGGCGTTGTCGTCCACAAACCCAAATTCGCACCCATGACACCAATAAACAAACGTGCATGTTGTTCCAGAATGATGACCCGATAAATATGGCCTGCCATGGTTCCGATGTGAACATGCCGATCTGTTCTGGAGACTTGTATAATTCCACTCCATAAACCGCTGGCGACAGTGAGTTGCCGTAAGCAGAACACATCTGACAGGCCTGAAAGCACACAGACCAATCTGTCCCAAATGTCTGCACGCGGTTTGCCTTGAAACTGTCGTAGCCGAAGTTAGCTGATAAGACAAGTCTGATGCTGAGCTCCGTCTGCCGCTTTTGGCAGTTACTGCCAAATACCGATCGTTATTCGGTATTGTAACTCGGAGACGACCTGTACTGTAAGGTCTACTGACATTTTCATCATTTTGGAATCGTTGCCAAAGCCTAGATATGAGATTTTCAGTTTTTCCAAGTTCCTCGGGTACTTCCATCTGAGTATGCCCACATTTTAGGCAGCCGATAATTCTATCACTTAAAAAATCCTGCATATGGTCCCTCTGTATCATAAAGATACGGTTCTGGAAATGAGCGGCTTACAGAACGCTTGTGAACAATTTTACTTCTTTGCTACCATTCCTTATTATACACTTCTCTTACACTCTCGTCATTGTGACGTACTATCGGCGTCATTTGATGTTTTCCTGTAATTTCCTTTCATTGTGACGTACTATCGGCATCATTTGAGGGCTTTGTAATTTCATTGTGAGGTACTATCGGCGTCATTTGATGGTTTCCTATTATTTCCGAGAGGCCTTTCAATTTTAATGTCTCCTGCCGCACAGACATATATCCATGTCTTCTCCTGGACTCGAATCCGGACCCATCGGTACGGCAGCCAGCATCCCTAACCACTATATCGGCTTGGCGGCTGACATATGAACATGCACAGATAGAAGCCAGGCCAGCATCTTCGTGCTACTGACTGAGTTATTGTTGAACGTAGCTAACTGTTAACATCTCGGTAGGTGGTAAGAGAGTCTCTCATATCTCTTCCCTTATCACCAAACTATAGCGAGAATTTTTCTCGCCGCGGATTTTGAGTTACTCCTTTCTTAAAGGGACTATACGTTTACAAATGTCCATGCCTCGTTTGGAATTCGAACCCAGTTCATCGATACGCCCGAAACATCGTACTATATTTTGTGAGTACTGTTCGAATTGGCAAGAGCTTGACAACTTCCACAGTTGGTTTACACACACAGTTCTTTCGGCATCCGATAAAGTTTTGAAAAGGACAGTTTATGCAAAGTACAAAGGAATCCCTTGGTGTTTGTTCTACATTGGCTGCTGAAAGAGAAAAAGTGACAGCGCTGATGTAAAGAATGCAGGAAAGTCACGATCCAGATGAAAGATTATAACTTTCTAATATTTTCGCAAAGGCAGAGTAGTTTTTAAGAGAACTATAAACAAAACCAAGTTAGATTATTAGCGAATTCACTGAATACATAATAAAAAACTTGGAACAGCCCATGAAAAAGTGTACAGGGCATCCAGCTTGAGTGCTGAAATTTGCCCTGAAGCCCATTCAAGTCAAGAAATATTAGCACACACATTCGTGACAATTTTTCAACAAGACGAATAAAATACCTTGACTGGTGATTAGGCAATAACTAAGAAAAAAGTAGATTCAATCAACGATATTAATATATTGCTGATTAGTGATAATTATACATCGCTGATATTAATATATAGTGATCGAGCTTAATTTTCTATCAGTAATCATTGGCTCATTGTCTGGTATATTAATATCATACCAGGGAATGAGCCGTGTCTACAAACTGAGAATTGAGTTCCATCATTAATGCACTAAATGTCAATAAAACATCAATTCCATATGGAGAAGACAACTATATAAATTGTGTTATTCCTGCCTCACATCTGATCTTTTGAAGATGAATTATGCAGCATGCTGACGTCTTCGGAGTTAGCCGATAGCCACCGAGACTGCAGAAGTTATGTTTTTCTTAAAACTTGACAAAACATCCAACGGATGCTAAGCCGTACCACTCTATCTTTGTCCGTCTTGCTTCCTGGAACAAGTCCACGAAAGACGCGTTTTACAATGACGTAAACACTTTTTGAACTTTAAAACATCTTTGAAATGAGGAACAGTACAAATTTAGAGCTAGTCTCTCAGTAGTACATGCTATAAGTAGCCTAAACACTATTATAACCCAAAACATGTGTAATAAATTGTACACAATCTTAATTTCCACGGATATGCAGGGCGTCCTCGATTCATTGCAGCGGCACAGCGTACTCAGACGATTACTAGATATACAGTGCCCTTAAGTACTACTAGATCTTATCTACAGCTACCTAAGTAATCGCTACGTTCAGGCATGTGACAGGTGGTGACACGTGAGAGCAGGATCCGGACACCCGGGCAGCTTGCGAATACGATTTGGGTATTGTCCGAATCCCGCAACTGTCCAGAGCAACGCTCACCTGTGTTCCATGAAGACCTCATTGAGAGTTTATTTCAAAACAGAAAGGTTTAACATTGCCATACAAGGTCTTGCATCGTACAGAAAAACTTTTGTTAATACTTGCTTACACAGACGAAGGATAATTCATAAGCATATATGATACATAATCATACAAACTGAATTGTTCCGTAACATACATACGATTACTGATAATGATTCATAATAAAAAACATACATGATACATTATCATATAACTGAACTGTTCCGTGCTATACACACACTTACTGTCTTACACAAATACTGAATTACACACAAATACTGAATTACACAAATCAATCTTAGCGTATTGTGCGTGTGATCTGATATGTTTACGTGTAACTTGGTGTGTGTTAGAGGCAGCAATGCGAAGGCATCTTCACAAATCACATTAATAAAGGCTCCCTTAAAGTATCCTGATTGGGTCGCTGCTATGGAACATAGTAGAGGATTTAGTCCTTGCTGTGTACAGTGGAAATAATGCTATGAAAATGCTTCCTATGCAAACGACTTTCTTATTACGTAGAGCGGCGGTACAAGGAATGACTACTAGACAAAATGCAGAAACAAAATATAATAGCAAACTGGTCCCTGGAATACATGTTTTTGATATCTGCGGTCAAAATGCACAACTTGATATCAATCCCAGGCATGACATGTAAGACCTCCATGTATCAGACAACAAGCTAAAAATATAAAAACTGCCAGACAACTCAAGTATATAGATGTCATAGTAGTATCTTCCTATAGAGCATTTGACGAGACTAACATACTTCTCCTACCTATGATCCGAACATCACTTGCGAGGATTTCTTCCATTTAGGGCCCATTTTGTGGCCCAGAGATATACTATCGCATGCATTCTCAGATTGAAATTGAACTGTACCTTCTAGAAAGATGAATGTCTCATTGTTAACGGACGGAACATTTGGTACAGAAGGGTGGCTTTCGTAATCATTTTACATGAAAATGTCTGCTAGTGTTTACTGTGTCCGATTTCGGCTTGGATGTATATTGGAAGAAAAGGAATCAAAGTGCAAAGTGAAAGAGTCATTTTTTAATTAGAGTCAAAATACCGTTTATTCAAGACATTTTTAGGAACTTTGAAATTTAAGGGCTAAACCCATAAAGCTCAGATGGTTATACTGATTATGAACGATTTATTGCTCTGTGATCTTGCCATCCAGCTGAATTTGATATTATTATAAAATGGGTAGCACTTGGTGCAGCCACTCTAAGGACCGTCTACATCAACGGTTTCATATGTGATGCAGAGGCAGAAAGTGGATATTGGATCTTGAATGGCACAAATAAAATTAGCATATGAGCCAGAAAACTCAGCCGCAATAAATACGTCTTTCATGCGAAATAATCGGACTTGCGAGCGGCACTGAGTTTCTCCAGTTCTGATGGTTCCTACTTCAAACATCTATATAGGCCGCCAAGACGGGAAAATGGTTAGTGACGCTGACTGGCATATCGAAGAGCTCGGATTGGAATTCATGGATATTTGGAAATATTGTGTATGCGGCATGATAACACTCAAAATATGTGGTAAGCCGAAAGTCCTCACGAGAGTTTGATGGTAGGGGAAGAGGAGTAGAAGATCATTGGATCCGCCTCCGAAGTGCTGTTTAAAACTGGAGCAGATCTGAGCATAAAGTCGGCCTTTCCTGCATGGTATTCAAGGCTCTAGTCAAGGACCAGATGCAATCTTTTAAATTCGTAGGCTTGTTCTGATTACATCAGATAAGTGAGATTAGTAACAATAACAACACATTATACAGACGCTGAATCAAGTTTGAATAAGTTCAAGAAATTCGACGCAAAAATACCATAATGCGAATTATTCAAAATACTTCGCTTTCTTTACCCAGTAACATAAGGCCGAAGCTACAGTGGGTACCGGTCCATTATTGTTATCTCTGGAAATGACATAGGTGACCAGTCTGTCAATTTAACGACAACGTACATTAAAGTTAATACCCAGATTATAACACTGTCGGCTTCTCATCTAAAATCCTGTAAACTTCAACTTCTTTATAATACAAAATAACAACTAAACTGGAAGGGTAATGTTAAGGGAGAAGAGTGTTCCAGTTCATTCCAAGAGCTCAAATTTAGCATCCTAGACCTCACATTATTCTTTACTGAGCAGGAACTGTTTATAAGCTGCTTTAATTGGCTTCGTTTAGTGGAAAGCTATCTTTTGCATATGTCATGTGATTGGCGATTATATGAGTACTTGCTGATTTTCCTAGAACTACCATCTGCGGAAACTAACAGCTCGAAATTATCATCTATGGACAGCTAAGACGTGTAATTGCTTACATTAATAAATGTACTTCGTATGCTCTGACTATTACAAGGAAAAAAAGAACGCGACAATGAGTCGATATCGCCGGCTGCACTGTAATATTTTGTGGCTTGTATAGCCAATGTCTATGTACCAACTTCAGCTGTATCAAGCTATTTTATGCACGCATGTAAATTCATATTAATATAATTTTATAAATTTTTCTTGTTCATACGCAGTGCTCAAACATTTTTTACTCATTCAGCTTTACATCAGTACTTGTAACCACACCCTAGCCTTATTGTATTTGAATGCCGAACTTATTCTATAATACTGTAACAGCAGTACCCTCGTTATGTTCTTTCTCTCCTTATTCGAGTCATTCTAATATTCTTCACTTTATATAGTCAAGACCTAGAGGACATTACAGTAGTTTTTTTTTTCATTCTATCAGTGGGATCTAACAGGCTGATGAGCACCTAAACCCGGTGGACAAGCTGTTCTATCAAGTTTGGTTTATTAGATCATAGCAAATTATTCGAGGGTTATCTGCCTAATCAGATGGATGCCTTCGCGGAAGAAGTTTTATGGGAAACTGCTTCATATACATTACACCTGGGGAAAATCACTAAAACGCCCATTTCGCCGAGATTAGAACCCTGCACTTAACTAACAGTGTTCAGCGACTTTACCCCTCAGCCGGTAGAGGCCGCCAAAAACACAAATCTAGTTTTCAGACTGATATAAAATATTATATTATTATTCTTCGATAGATACAAAATATTATACCACTGATTTTAGTTTTCATTCTCTAATTATATAATTTATACACCTGAAAATATTTATGATCATATGTAGCATTATAATGTGGCCACATTATGATATCTGTATATAGAAAATAATCTGTTCGTTAAAACGTACAATTCGGTACATTGCAGTTATTAAAATGTGCATTTCAGTACATTGCAGTTAATAAAAATTTCTTTGCTCACGATGAAGAGGTACCTGCACCTGTTTGCCCTCGAAATCGATAGATTCTTAACTAAAAATCTAAGCCAAACACGGGGTTGTTTGCTTTGCTTAATTTTGTAAATTATTTTGCCATAATATTACAGAAGCGCGGACTGACCAATTGCTAGATTTGAATATTAGCGACATCTTCCTGAAGCATCTTTAATTAATTTTAGTGAGTAATAAAAAAATTGCTATGTGTATAAACGGTAAATGTATTGCTTATTAATCTTAGTTATATTTATTTAATAATATTTTCATATAATTAAAATATACGTAATTAATAATTATCATAAAACTCTATACAAGTGTTTACCAACCTTTTTTGTGCTAGGCTCCACATAAGCCTTTCTAGAATTGATATGCCCCCCCCTTAATTAAAAACTGAAAAACAAAGTAATGTGGACTGGAGAAAACGTGGACTAAAATTGCATGTTTAAAAAATGTATGGCTTATTTACCTCACCGAAAAAAAAGCATACTTTTTCATTCGACAATTTGTTTTTGGAAAATGATGCTTCTAAAACTGGAATTAATAAAAATTACCATTTGAATTTGCGTACCATTTATATATCATTTATATTTGTACAGTGAGTACATTTTTTAAAACAATGAGACTTTTATAACAATTTAACGGGAGCTTATATCAAATTAACACCAACGGTGAATCCCGAACGTCACTGCGAAACATCGCAGAAACTGAGATCGCGGCACTAAGCATTTCTCGCCATTCTGAATAAATAGACAAAATGCTTAGCGCCTGCCCAGTATAACCAGTAATTGAACTCTAACGTCTAACAATGAAATCCCGGCTACTAACATGGTGGACAGAAGTTGCTTATATTGGAGGTTTACCCACCTCTGTAGCGAATGAGAGTAGTTATATAGTTAAACTCTGAACGAGTCCATTTTCGAATTGCCCTCTTGTGGGCATCGA
>KK114648.1:134491-157190 GCA_000611955.2 Stegodyphus mimosarum
GTAAATTAACTAAAAGGTTTAAAACGTCATTCACTATGTATTCGGTTCACTCCATCTGTCTGCAGCTTAGCAACGATTTTTTTTATATTCGGTTTTTTTTTTTTAGTCCAAAGGAGCTTTGTCCCTGAAGGACTATTGTTTTCGTTTTGCGATTTTGCGATGGAAACATTAAAAGTCTGAATCACTTTTCAAACAGGTGCCACAAAATATTCCAGCCCTGTATTATATTTAAAGAAATTAAATAATGAAGAATCTGCATATGTATGTATATTTCTCCAAATGTAATAAAACAACGGTACCTAGAGCCATCCAATTTTGAGAAACGTACTTTTCCACCAGAAAATGCGCATCTGAAAGCCCGAATTGGTTTTATTATCTATTTCATATTTTGTAAACCTTTAACAAATTTCTGATGAACAAACTCAACGATTTATAAACGAGCAATGCCAACAGTCTACGGAAAAAAAAACTTTTTTCCTCCAGCGCGCGGAACTGCGTATCGGCAATTCTAAAGATATGCTCATTTTAAAATTATTTTGCGATATAGTTGTTGAACTGAATTTTATGATTTAAGTGCGAAGAGCATGATAATTAATAAATAAAGGTAATACACAAAACGTTAAAAAAAGTCCCTTTGGACGTAATTTAAAATCTGAAACCTTTCAAATTAAAAAAAAAATCCCCAAATAAAAGGAATATTTAAAGTTGAAATATTTCATTAGATTTATTAGGAAGCATCTATCAAATGAAAGATTTGCCCTCAGTGATAGGAAAAATACCTCACAAATTAATATCAGACACCAGCACTATACGTAATGTAAGAACAAAAGTAATAAAAATGGCTAGCATATACCATAAATACTTTGTAATGTGATCGTATTTCAGCAGTCTTTGCGAGCTGAAATTTCCGAGAGCTTCAAATCAGAGTTTTATTTTGTTTATACGAAGTTAGAACAAACAATTTCTAGCGGACCTGCTTCGAAAACTATTTGGCAGGAATTCCAAAGTTCAAAGGGGAAGCTTCTCCTTTCGATTCCAATACCTCAAAAGAATTCCAACGAGTGCGGAAAATTAGGCCTCTTTATCAAAGATTTAGAGTACAGAGTATGGCTATCAGAGTACAAACAAGTAACGACCTAAAAATAATGAAGACAAAATACAACCCACTAAAAGAAAGGCTATTGTTTTTATTATTTTATTTTCGTGATTCATTTGTTTTCTTTCCCATTCTTCCTTTCATAGAACATTTTCCAGCAGCGGCTTCCAGTTTTCGGGATCTAGAGTGAATATCGCGCCCTCTGCCAGATTTGGCGCAGTATCGCCCACGAGCCGGCCGTTGATCAATAGCTCCTATAACCGTAGATTTGCTGTAAAATAGAATTTATTCCGAGAGGTTCACGTACCTCTGTAACAGTTTGTTCTACTAGAAGAGGCTGATGTAGATAAAAATAAAAGTAATGGGAACTTAGTTGCATTTTGTGTCTAGATTTTTTTACGTGTGCAGATTCAGAAGCGAGGTTTCGCAGGAAAGTATTATTTCTGTGTTATTTACGATACGAAATCTCCGAGATAAATAAACATATTTTTATCAGCATCTTCGAATAAACTTTCGATATGGAGGAGAATATGGATTTTTTAGAGGAGAACTGTATTTCTGCATTTTGCTTTCATCATTTACTTGAAATGTTTTTAAGATATATCTTCGTTGCATAATATTATGAAGGTATTTATTTATCTTTAATCTCTGAAGAAACCGTATTTTTTTACAGAAAACGTAGTGTCTTATTTGAAAAAAAAATTAATGGATTTTCTGTAATCTATATGAAATGAAACACTGTTTCGTAATATATTCAGTTTTCATTGATATATAATTTTTATTTAATACTTTAAAACAATATTTAATAACGTTTTAATGTCTTTTGTTACAAGCATTTAATACAATTTCATAAAGAAGTGAATCCTTCAAAAGCTATGTTACAACATCAGTGCTGTGCAAGCTTCACGAAGACCAGTGCACTATTATCGAATAACACTGAATTATTACTGTTAAGTACTCCATTACTTGCATTAAGTACTTTATTATCTACAACCTCTCATGCAAATCTTCCATAAGAGGATTTCTTTTTAACTTACTTCCATAAAAGACTCCTTTTATAAATATGTAATAAATTCTAATCATTAGTTTGCAAGGTTTTTGTTTCTATCCTGTTAAATTTTAGTTTTTAACCTATACTTTTCTTTTTATCTTCTTTTTGCAGTTAACCGCGACGGGAAAAGACGAAAAGATGCATTGTAACTATAAATGTAAAGTAAATATTCTGATTTTTTTATGCCAGCTCACACTTATAGATATATCAGGCTTTTTGGAAAGGAGGAGATATATTGGTCACTTTACTTAACCTGTTCCGCCAAACTAAGTTAATGGCACTACAGGGTTAGGAAGTCATCCTAGTCATTGCTATAAATCTGACGGTTAGGCCGCCTTTCTACATTTTACATTAATCTTTAGTTTCTTGAATATAATTATTTTCATTATCTTGCTTCATTATCTCTAAGATGCCCTTGTTGCAGTAATAGTCGGTGAACAGTCTATTCACAGGATATGTGATGTAGTCGGAAGGAAAGAGCTGCTGTCGGAGGTGCTTTGTCAGAGAGCAAGTAACGTAGTGCGTCCGTTTCTTTCCCTCGAAAACCGCAAGAACAGCTGACATCCCGTCTGAGGAATCGTCTGTAATACGCTGGGAATTTCTCGTGGTTCGTACAGGCCTGGAGGAAGAGTGGGTTGCACTTGAGCCTCTTGAGAGTAGATATTGGGAAGATGTTGTAAGTAAATCTTCTTGTCTCTTCGTCCTGCCATCGTGATGACCATGTCTCTTGGAATGTTGTGTTGAGGAGCCTTTTTGCAAGTTCTGCGGAAAGCAGAACTTCCTTGTCAGTTTCTGGTTTGAGAGCTACGGTCTTAGCTAACTCATCCGCTCGTTCGTTGCCTTTATGCCCGGTGTGTCCTTTTATCCAGTTGATATTTGAAGGAATGGAGGAGCCTAACGTTAAGAGGATCTCTCTAAGTGCTGCCGTCTGCAGATGTTCTTTTTTGGAGGAAAGGAATTCAAGGCGAGCAATGTCCTTGCCGCGACTCGAACCACAGACATCTCGAATACGCGCCCAGCATACTGACCACTACACCACGAAGGCAGGCTAAGAAGGTGGGAGAAATACCTTATATACTTAAGCTCTCCACGTCGTCGATGACATATTATCTTTCTTACTTTACAGCCTGAGCGAATTTCGCTGAGAAAAAACATTATGGACAGGGAAAATTACGAATGAGCCATTTTTCTCAGCCGTGTCAGTTACATTCTTTTGTAGCTGAAACTCGCTAGAGCAGGGGTTTCCAAACATTTTCGATTCTCGGTGTCCTTGATGAATCCAGAATTTCTCCAGACGTCCTATGTCAAATTCAAACGTTTTACAAAATATATTTCTTCTTTGCTTTAGTTTAAAAAATAAATAAGATATTAAATCACAAAAACTGTAATTGATTAACGTTATTAATTACAATATTTAATGCTATGGATGTGTATGTTGATCACCCGATATTCGCTAAATCGTTGAAATAAACTGAACTCAGCCATCTTCATCTCCTTTTTACGCTGATTTTCATGCGCACTTATATTTAATAAAAGCAATAACCGAGATCCCAACTTCGCACTGAGAAGAGGCAGGGGCAATTGCATTCTGAGTTTTAACACTTATGGTTAGGTTAGGTTATTTAATTATGGCAAAGCACACGAGGGCTATCTGCCTAAAGGGAGGTATGCCTTCGTGGAGGACTTTCTAAGGGAAACTGGCTCGTATACACGTTACACATGGGGAAAACCACGAAAACGCCCATGCAGCCCATGTTCGCGGGATTCGAACCTCAGACCGCACTACCAATGTTCAGCGTCTTTACTGCTCGGCTGCTGGTAGTCTCTAACACTTATGAGCTGATATTCATCATTTACCTGTAAACAGAATCCAGTGTTGGGAGCTCTAAAAGTTTCACTTCACAGACTGGCAACAGTGCAGTTGTATTCGAGCATACGCGAGGCAGCATTAAAAGAGAGAGGACGAAAATGCGCAGCGTCTTTCTCAGAAAGAGGATTTCCCTTTGCTTTTTGTATGTCATACAACACGAATGGTCAATAAATCGATCGCGATCGACCGGTGAGTCAAGAGGTGATAGGAGATGATTTCAATGCGCAAACACAATCACTTGTGACTTACAAAAACAAACGATCGTGGCTCCTTTAGTGTCATAGTGATAACACTGTGCAAAGACATTAGGATTTTTTGAAGGAGACAAGAAAAATGACCCCGCCTTCCTCGGGACTCGAACCTCGGACCTCTCGCTACGCGCCGAATGTGCTGACCATTAATTACACCACGAAAGCATACTAAGAAGGCAGGAGTATACCTTATAGCTGCGTTACCGTTCCTACAAAACATGCCAATTTTCTTAACATTACTGCTGTGCAAAAAATGTAAGTGCCTTCTTTCTGCTTGGAATTGAAACTGTTCATTTGCATACTTTTTTTTTCTCTTAGTATCGATTAAAGTTAGAGGAAGAATTTTGTAATGTTTTACAAAAGGTGAGTGATGAATGTTGTTGCTTATGTACAATACCTGCGTTGCTACTACTTGAAAAGATAAAAAGCATCTTTTAAATTTACATAACAAATAACAAACATATTGCTAACAAATTAGTGACTTGAGAAAAATTAAAACAGGGATCTTGAAGGTCAACCAAGAGAGAACTCAACGAAATGTTTTTAATAAGTTCTTCTTGAAATCATGTACGGTGACTATTGTGTCTTCTAAGTAAGCCATATTTTAGCAAAAAATGGTTCACATTTTTTGACGAGGAATTTATTAACGAAGCTTTCTTGAAAATGTTAGATTCACTTTTCATAATTTTAAGAACAAGACTGAAACTATTGCTAGAGTGAAAGATTTACAACTGTCTCGAAATATGGTGATGATGTAGATTTCAAAAAGGTGTGAAAATATAACAGAGCAGTTATATAACGACAATAATGGATGTTATGCTTTTCTCTTAAATTTAATAAATCGATAGGTATAAGTGACGCTGCACGATTCCTTTTATTTGAATGGGCTTTAAAGTTTATGCATTTAAAGATAATTGAGATATTGATCGTGAGATGAAAATCGAAAAAGCTTTTTAAATAAATGAGAAAGTATTAAAAAAATTATGGTCTTCCCTTTCTTATCGAACTATCAATGTTTATAACTTAAGCCCATGAACTAATTTTGAAGTTTGTAACGTTATGTATATAATAAATGTTGTACTCTGTTCCAACAGAGCGCTGATATTCAGAAATAGAGATACCAGCATGGAAAGTAGCCTTTAGATGGATCAATATCACTAGAAGCGCGTTTTAGACGGATCGTTTTGGTAACATACATTTAGTCAGGACAAAAAGTACATTTAAGCGATTTATTGCTATGTCTAGTTAAAGGAGCTTGTACACCTTAAAACACTTAAGATCTTCGAATGTGTTAGTGTTGCAAGAATTGAGATAACTTATTTATTTAAAAAGCAATTACTTCCACCTTTTTACAGTTTACTACATAATATAGCTGCTTTGGAAACTAGCAAACAGAACGTTTGTGTTGCCACAAATATATTTTTAGAATTTAATCTGCTTTGTGAAAAACACATTTTATGCGTCCACGTCATGTTTCCACCTTGCGCGCACAGTTTAAAACATTATGTTGCATAACTGAATTCCATATTCAATATATGCTTTTATAACATTCGAAAACTACTGTGAAGCGAAAATCCTAAGAATTTCATTTTAATTTCTTATTTTATTTGGAGTTAAGTTTATAAAATGTATTTAAATAAAAAAAATTGTAATGTTTTCATGCATAAAGTTTTTAATATTAAAATATTCATCAGATTTGTGGTTCCGTTAGAAGATAGTGCCCATGTAAAAAATTCAATCAAATTTCAAGTACCATAAGCCATTTTTAAAATATCATGCTCCTAAGGTGGAAGCATGACGTGAACGCATAAAAAGTTTTGTCACAAAGCAGATGAAATTATAAAAGTACTAGTGGTAGCAAAAACTTTCTGGTTACTATTTCCTAAAGTTGCTGTATTATGTAGTCAGCTGTAAAACGTTGGAAGTAACTGCTTTTAAAATAAATAAGTTATCCCAATTCTTGCAAAAGTAACATATGGAAGATCTTAAGGGTTTTAAGGTGTAGGACCCCCCTTAATAAAAAAATTATTCACTTTGATGTACTCTCTCTCTCTTAAAAGTTGAACAGAAATATTATTCTTACAAACTAGAAATCAAATAATCACTATCAGACTTGATCGTAAGAAGAATTCCTTGATTGCTTTTCACGCACTGATCTCTTATTCCAGGTGACATACAGCTGAATTTTATCCCTTATTTCTAGAGGCAACTATAGTTCTAACGAGATGTAACGCCTGCTCTGAAATCGAGTGGGATTTAAAAAGACATTAGAAGCGAAAAAAGTAGCAAAGGAAAGGGTGATACAATGAAAGCAGAACACTTTTGTTTCCTGGAAGTAATCTGGGAACAAAAGTAATCAATTTAGTTGCAACACTTTCTGGTTACTAGTTTCCAACCAATATTATGTAGTCAGCTGCAAAACGTTGGAAGTAATTGGAAGTATTTAAAATAAATAAGTTATCCTAATTCTTGCAACAGTAACATATTCGAAGATCTTAAGAGTTTTAAGGTGTACGAGCCTCCTTAAGCAAACGGAAACGAAATGTCTCTTAAGAACTGAAATAATTCCGTGCTGCGTGTTAGTATCTGCTGTTTAGTATGTATTGGACACCATGTTAATGTGCAATACAAGTAACCAGCATTCGAAAGAAATTTCGGATCCTAAGAAAAAGAAAAACAAAGGAGAGAGTTCTGATAATACTTGTTAGCTGTAGAAGATATGATGCGAACTTTACAAAAATTTTTCCAACACGTATTTCTGAAGGCGAACTTGGATATATGCTCCCGTGTTCGAAGTGCCTGCAGTCGATGTAGCTGCTCTTCTTTAACTGAAGAAAGGAACAAGTAAAATTTTAAAAAAAGTTTCAAAGTCAATTCCCACTTAGGTCAACAAAGGAAAAGTTACTTTTTAGAAAAAGTTACAACAAACAAAGAAAAACAAAGTTACAACAAACAAAGAAAACGTTACTTCTTTTAGTTACTTTTTATTAACATTTTTTCGTTTCTTATTTATGAAACTGATGGTGGTCTATAATTTCTCATTCTACCCATCTCTTGTCATGCTTCATTATTGCAAGCAACTCTTCCAGTGAGTTTCGAGCAGTCCAGTTCTTCAATCAATATTCCATCTAATGATTTCACATAACTCAAAGAGACATATGCTTGATCTGCTGTGAAGTGTTTTCATAGGAAACTTTTCTTGGCTCTCATGTTTTACTTCCTCTAATCGTCGCTTGCGTTGTGTTGTAGTTTCCTTTCGCATTCTCCATTTGTGAAGCAAAGGACATTTCAAAGGGTTATATTTTAAACATATATTATTATCACGTTAACATAGAAATATGGGGAGAATTTTGGATACATTACGGGACATTACATCCGCTTCATCCAACTCTATAAAACTACAATTCTTTAATTTCATACACTTTAAAATTTTTAGAACTTTGTCTCAACTGTTGCCACTTATTTTTGTTAAGTGTTACAATCCCATTTATCACAGTCATGTACTATTACTTATAAGTTGCTATAAAATTTTTTATACAGCACGTGAGAATTCCTAACAAATGACCATTATTTGTAAGTCTTCTAATATATTTAATAAAAACAGTATATCTTTAGCTCCGAAGCGTCAGAAGAATAAATAAGTAGGAATTGACTTTAATATGTAAAAAAAGTGTGTTAACATCAAGTGTCATCCACTACAAGAAAAACACTTTATTTGAACTTAAGTGAATGAATGAAAAGTATTACATTAACGATTGAAAATTTGACAAGATATAGGGATACTGTGAGATAATAGTAGGAATTTAAAAAGGCATACATTTTCCTGGTTACTTGTGCAGTCCATTTTGAACTCATACAAAGTTCGTAAACAAGTGGATTGACCTTGGGATTAAGATGATTTGCTGCCAGAAGGAGTCCCCTAAGAATCATTTACACGGAAAATGGCGCTTATTTCGTTGGAACTGAAAAGCCTCTGTTATTGATAAAGTAGAAAGAAATAGAACGTAATTAAACCACTATGAGAATACAGTGAAGGTTCAGTCTACCAAATGGTTCACAGTGGGGCGGTTGGTGGGAAAGGGGGATACGAACAGTGGAACAAATATTGAGAAATTTCTTTAAAACTCACGTCATTCTTGCGAGGAAAGGCTAAGGGTCCTTTGCGAAGTCGAAGCGGTAATTACATCAAGACTTCTCGCATATCTTTCATAGGATCCAAAGGATCTCACAGGATCCAAATGATCCAAGCTCATTTAATGCTGCTTCAAGAAGTGAATAATGTTGAAGTAACAGACTTCACCACAACGTTCCCGACGTCATGCAAACGAAGTTCCGCCATGTCCCCGAGCGCATTTTGCAGGTAAGCCTAACATGCAAAAATATTTCCTATAAAACGTGCTTTTCATATTATTATCTGGATTCTTGCATATGTTATTTAAACGCTATTTCTGCTTACACAAACAAGAAATCCTAACATTTAAAATAAAAACAAAAATTCAGAATAAGTTAAATTGTATTAGTAACAACGCCTAAATTATATATTTTAAATATTTCTGTGCAATAATAAAACTTAATTTAAATATCAATACTTATTACACCCTACAGCCATACTTGCTACGAAACTACACTCTTAGGCAAAAAAAAAGACGCACCACGACGCACAGAGAAGATATAAAGCAAAATGAACGGTTGTCGCTACAGTGCATCTGATCTGCGCAACTTGCAGAGTATTTAAGAGGAGAAATTACGATTCTAGGTCATAAAGTCTTCAGGAATTTCATTGCGTGTACTGTGGTAGACAGTAACTATGCCTCGCATACAGGTTCGCAAACGATATGCGCAGATTCAGAATTTGAGAGAGTTCGTGTAGTTGGGCTCAAAGAAGCCGGTCGGTCTTATCGGCGAATAGCTCGACATTTGAGCAGGAGCGATGTCGGCAGGAATAGGTGAACCATGGCCGCACACAGCGTCAAGAAGGAAGCGGTAGGCCTAGAGAAACGACAGAACGTTAAGACCGAGCAATCGTCAAAGCGGCACTCATAGCCCCAGATGCAATATTATCATAGAATGTAAGTGCAACTAGTACTTCAGTGACCGCAAGGACCATTCATAGACGGCTCACAGAAAGGGGGCTGAGGTCACGGCGCCCCTTGCGACGACTACCATTGACCTCTGTACAACGTCAAGCCAGTCTGCAGTGGTGTCGGGCTCATTCGCACTGGAATGTTACTGAGTGGAGTAGAATAGTCTTCAGTGATGAGTCCTGCTTTCAACTGAGTCCCGATGACCAGCGAAGGCGAGTCTGGAGACGCCCCGGACAGCGATCTGATACCAACCTGACTGTCTTCCGGCAGACAGGCCGACAAACAGGAGTGATGGTCTGGGGGCCATTTCATTTCATAGTAGGACCCCTGTGGTTGTCATCCGTCGCAACCTCACAGTACAGCGGTATGTCGATGAAGTTCTAAGGCCCGGTTGTCCTTCATGTCACGCCACCCTGGGCTTACATTTCAGCAAGATAATGGCCGCCCCCAGATTGCACGTGTTTCTACTGCTTGCCTTGTAAGGTTTTAGTTAAACTAACAAAGTTTTATTTTAATTTAAATCTTTCTATATCTTCTCAGTTTCAACTTCCCGTCAGAAGAAGCGCGCGTTTTCAGCTTATGCTAATTTGAAGTAGAGCCAAGTACTATTTAAACCAGAGGTAGAAACCTCTCAGTGTGAGAGAGCTTTTAGTCTCAGATCACGGCCATTCTGTTCGACGTTCTCCTGACCAGCTAGCAGCTGAATTCTAAGCCATAGTGCTTGCTACGTGATTGCTTATTGAAATAAATTCAAGTGCGCTAGTATTAGTAAATCTTGCTACGCACCATTTAGTTAGAATCCAACTCCGCGATTAGCTCTGTGAGCAAAGATTAATCAAATTTCTATTTAGCTTTAGTTTAAATTTATCTGATTGTTCATTTAGACCCAAGTGTGGTCTTTTACTTTCTGTATCCCTCCCGAGTAGAGAAGTGATTTGTAAATAATATTGATTTAATAAAAGAGGATTTTAAATCCCTTTCAGTGCAGTTATTCTTAACCATAGTATCTACAACCAGAACATAGCTGTATTCAGCTCCCTGTTCCAGATCAGGACTTAAGGACTTTAAGGAGTTACTTTAAGACGTTTGCCAAGAACATGCACAGAACACTCAGTCCTGACAGCCTTACTGTTTGCCTAACGTTACCTTGGCCAGCAAGTTCGCCGGATCTCTCTCTTATTGCGCACGTTTGGAACATTATGGGCAGGGCTCCCCAACCAGCTCGGGATGTTGACGATTTAACGCGCCAGTTGGACAGAATTTGGCACTATATCCCTCAGGAGGACATCCGCAACCTCTATCAATCGATACCAAGCAGAATAACTACTTGCATAAGGGCCAGAGGTGGACAAACGCGTTACTGACGTTTTCACTTTGTGAAACTACATCACTTCAATAAATCATCCAATTTTTCTCAAACTGTAATCATTTGATTTTCTGCACATGTACATCACTTCTACCGATTTTTGTTCCATTCGGAGAACTCCTTCTCGGTGCGTCTTTTTTTTTCGGAGGGGAGGATCTAAGAGTGTATTAAGCCGCCATCATCGAGTAAAACCTTTCTAATGTATGAATGCACGTTATTAGAGTCGCGCATTTTACTTACGTACGCTAGAATAAAATAGTAAATAATATTCAACCCAACGATGCTAACACTCTAGAGATTCCATTCGCCAAGTTTCTGCAAAATTCTGATATACTTTATGCATATTTGAAATATGAAGTAATATGTTTCGTTTCGGCGAATCACTAATATTCAGACATTCGCGTAAGAGGATTAGATGAGAGCGGACGAATGAGTCACGCTTCTACCTTAGAACGGAGATTTTCATTTGCTTTTCTATGTCATATAGAACTATCCATAAATAGGAATTTAAGCATTAACTTTCGAACTATGAATCAATGTTCAAGTATATAACTTTATATGTGTAATAAAAGTTTATGTTCCATTTCAACAGAGTGTTGATGATTAAATTAGATATATTAGCATGGAATATCATTATTAGTTCAATTTGATAAATTTTATTTTTAATGTATTGTCTGTCGCAAGACAATTTGATCAGATTTAACATTCCGTAGCAGCAAACTCGCATGGAACAGTGTTATTTAAGTGGATATTAAAAACACGCCATTCACCGATTTTCATTTTGAAAATTTTTCTCAAACCAGCTAAAATGTTGTGATCAGTGTACTTCAGAAACGTATTTCATGCCTTGAGAAAAATGACTTCTATTGGATGAATACAAATCTATGAAAAAACACATGAATCACAAGGCATGAAACAAAGGCATGAAATATTCTTTGTCTCTGTTGTGGTTCATGTGTTTTTTCATAGCTTTAGTTTATGCGAAAAAAGTAAACTTTTTCGAATTTCTATTCATATTGCTTCCATTCAGAGCATTTAACTTTCCAAAAATATTGTCGGAATATGCCAAATCTACCGAATTATCTCCATTTACAAAATGTTCGGTATACTTCTGTTCCTCCTTTTAAAAAAATACGTGTTTCTTGTCGCAGTTCAAACGTGCGAGACAACACGTTGTGATGAGTAAGGCCATTGCGACGTACAAAGAAGTGTTTTCGAATCACACATCCTCATGCAGGGTTTTGAAAAGTTTTGACATCAACGCCTGAGTTTTATGAAGAATACAACATCTAACAAGATTAGTTCAGCTCAAATTAAATGAAGTTTACCATGTTCGTATCGGTTTATTTCACTATCCGATATTTTAAGACCTGGTTGAAGAAAGCGAAGAGATATTTTGACGCAAGGGCTTCTTTGTGAATAAAGAATGGGTGTATGATAATACTTCAGGGTCTTTGCTTCGAATAAAACCGTGCAATCTTCCATCACAACCAGACGCAGAACGAGAACTCTCTGTACCAGCAGCAACGTGCTTGGTCCGTACTGTTTTAAGAAACAAAAGTATGCGATGAAACAAATATTTTGAGCCTTATCACCAGTAGTTATACATTTCCATGAGTTAAAGTGTTTTGCAGTGTTACTATCGACTACATAACGCAAGTATCAAATCAAGACAGCATCAGTAACTTTGTTTGTGGCTTCATTTAACTGAGAGGGAAATTTCTTTTTACTTCCCTGTACGAAGTAAAGAGGAAGTATTGTAATCGCGAAAAATTTCGGTTATCATATTTTAACGAAACTATTCATCTTGACCTCTACGGAATGCAATTTAACGATGTTTCTGCGTGACATCCGTACGTAAAGACAGAACACAGGACTCCTTTTCCCCCAAAATCTCTAAAACTGATTTAAAATGGATTCCGAAGAGAATTTTTCGTGGTGTCTGTGAGTACGTACTTATGCATGTATCTCGTTTAAGTCGAAAACGAGTAAGCTCAAGAAGTTGAAATTTTGTATGTAGGAGTGCTATAATATGCATATGTGCACCTCCTATTTTGGTTGTAATCGACCCCGCCAAAAATGTATAAATATATGTGTATAAACATCCATTCTGTTATTCGGTTTTCAACTCAGTTTCTTTATTTTTATATGCTCGTAAATTGTGTATTTTTTGCTTTAAAAATGATTGAATTATGTTGCTCTTATCTTCCAGCTAAGGTCCTTTTTTGCCTTTAGTAAATCTGCATGCAATATTTGTAGAATTAATCAACAATTTAAAAGTTGTTTATGTGCGGCTAAGTCTAATTATTTTTACTATAGCAGCCACATTTATTTACATTTGAAACTTAGTAGAATAGTGGATTTGTTGACAATCCAGAGAAACTAAGCTTCCCAATGTCCTTAATCCATTCTAGAATTTATTTGAGGAAATATGTGTTTAAGATTTACTTCCTAATTTTTAATATAGGTATTTTGAGATTTTATGTATTTTTGCCTTGTCAAGAAGAGAACTGAATTAATTGAATGAGAGATACTGAATCGTCTATGAAAAACTCTTTTTTTTGTTTGTTTAATTTCTTCTATACATCGTTTTAGATTTATTACAGTAGTTTAATAGAACATGTGGCAACGATTAGATAACTCTTCAGATGATGTACCTTTTCGTGCAGTTTCAGTTATAAAATAAATGAGATGTAACGCTGTTAAGTGAAACTAGCGGCAGAATGTCGCACAATACAATTATAGTGAATTTTAAAGAGTGCATATATTCTGTTGTGGTTTATGCGCTATCGCCGAAGTAAATTTAAATCAATCCAATACGTTGGAATAAAATGCAAGGAAAAATGCGTATAATTTAATATTCCTTACGAGGAAGTCATGTGGCGTACACAACAGTTCTTTTCTTTATTTTTTGAATTAACGGATTATTGAAGTCTTCTACTCTGTGTTGTATTCTGGTAGCATTATTAGAAAAAAAATCACATGTGTAAGTAGCTTCTCAACAGATTTACCGATCTTAATATTCACGACATCAACAGCAACCAGTGAAATGAATTCTCCTCCGACAGTAAGAGGTTTTTAATGCTTTGAAATTCTATGTGCTGCTTTGTAAGATGCAAGCAAAAAATCGTTTCGTATTGATGGCTGCTTTTAATAACACTTTTGTTCATTCAGCACTTTTAGTTCCCTGCTGAAATACTCACAAGGAGTACAAATTACTATGGTATCTATACATCTATATTTTGAACTCGAACCCGTTCAATGAACAATGCCGGCAGACAATTTTAAATTAGCCATCCGCTCAGGATATACAGCCATAAGACTGAGATCATATTTATTGATTAATGTCGTTCGACTGGTTAACCTCATCAACAGGCGCCACTGGTTCTTTGGTAGATATTTCAGGACTGAGTGTTCGGTGCATACTTTTGGCGAACATATTTGTGAAGTAGTTTAAGTCCTGATCTTAAACAGGGAGCTGAATGCAGCTATGTTCTGTGGTAGAAAACCGTGGTTAAGTAGTAGAATAAATGCACGTAAGAAGGATTTAAAATCCTCTTTTATTAAACCACTATTTACTGCCACTTCCCAACTCGGGAGGGATAACAGAAAATAATAACCGCACTTGGGTCTAAACTGAACAATCAAATACTTTAAAATAAAACTAATAGAAATTAAGTTGTCGTTGCTCACAGAGCTGTAAACACGAGGTTGGCCTCTATGCTACACGATCAAGGGTGCGTAGCAAGATGTAGCTAATACTAACGCACTTAGATTTACTTCAATAGGTAATAGCGTAACAGCCCTAAGGCTTAGAATGTAATTACTAGCTAGTCAGGCGAACGTCGAACAGAGCAGCAGTGATCTGAGACTGAAAGCTCTCTCACTCCCAGAAGTTCCTTGCTAACGCTTAAATACAAACTTGGCTCCACTTCAAATTAGCATAAAGCTGAAACGCGCGCTGATTCTAACGGGAAGTTGAAATAAGAACACATAGGAAAGGGAAATTAAAATAAAACTTTGTTTGTTTAAAATAAAACCTTACAAATACATAAAGTAATAAAATAATAGAGCAAGAATGGAAATCAGATATAACGTATACAGTGGTTGGCAGTAATTATAGTGCTATAATTACACTGGTCATTAAACTGCTTTGTTATAATTACACTGGTCATTAAACTGTTAACAACACTGCTTACTAACAACAGCAGTTTCTAAATGGCATTAAAATTTACTTCCTTGCATGTATTCTGTGACCAAAAGTTTCGGATGCAGAACAAGTCGTACACTCTCTTCGCCGTTGATATCTATCGCTTATAAAACTCAACTTTCAGTATTTGTCATATTTTCGATATTTTACGCTATCATTTAAATTCGCGTCTCATGCTGATGATGAGGCGTCTTCTTTATTTTCACTCTCATAACGATTATTGCTTTTTAGTCAAAAGGATCGGTTTTCAAAATAGGAACGCAAAAAAAAAATCTCAAAGGTTTCAGATTTTAAATTACGTCCAAAGGGGCGTTTTTTAACGTTTTGTGTGTTATCTTTCTTTATTAACTATCATGTTCATCGCACTTAAACTATAAAATTCAGTTCAACAGCAACATCGCAAAATAATTTTAAAATGAGCATATCTTTAGAATTTAGTCTTTAGAATTTCCGATACACAGTTCCGCGCGCTTTAGATAAAAAGGTTTTTTTTTCCATTGCTCGCCTTGAAATCGTTTGAGTTTGTTCATCAAAATTTCGTTAAAGTTTTACAAAATATGAAATAGATAATAAAACAAATTCCAAATTTGGGCTTCCAGATGCGCATATTCGGGTGGAAAATGTACGGCAAAATCAAAATTGGATGGCTCCAGGTACCCTTGTTTTATACCATTTGGAGCAAAATAAATACATTTATGCAGCTTCTTCATCGTTTAATTTCTTTAAATATAATACAGGGCTGCAATATTTTGTGGCAACAGTTTGAAAAGTGATTCAGACTTTTAATGTTTCCGACGCAAAATCGCAAAACGGAAACAATAGTCCTTCAGTGTCAAAGCCCATTTGTGCTAATAATTAATACTTCAAAAACTTCGCTTAATGACAATAATATTCAGTTGATGGAAACTCAAATTTAATTCAGCACCGAATCAGCGTGAAATTAACATATGTGTATGTAGGAGCACAGGAAGTAGAAAATTCAAGAAACTATTTGAACATGTTTGAACATGGTGTTTCAAGAATTAAGAAATAATTCAAGAAACTATTTGATATCTAGTGGAAATGGTGCTTACTATTTAGTTACTAATTGTACATTAGCTCCTCTAACTTTGGTGTCCTGTAAGTTTAAATCGTAAACGTTTTTTTTTTCCGAAAACATAAGCGGTAATTGCAAAGTTCATATTCTCGTACATTTAATTCACTGGCATTCGCTTCGTTGTAGTTTCAAATATGTTTCGTTAGTCACGGCCATACAGTTTTCAAGTGTGAAACGGTCTTTATTAACACTGTGCTATATTGTGATACTGTCAGGTAACGCTAATGGAAAAGGGTAAAAACGGTTCTACGTTTATGTAGGAACTGAAATGAAAATTGAAATAATATTACAAAAGTCGTATTTTATTCCTCAATGCTCCTATGGACACTGCTCACTTTTTGGGAACCACGGCTCCAAAGCAGCGCTTTTTGAACCTGTTTCATTTATAACCTATTTTTATCTCTGCAATTTCTTCGACCCTAAACATAAATATGAAATTAAAATATAAAAAATTTTAAAAAAAAATCTGAAAGGTTTCAGATATTAAATTACGTCCAAAGGGGCGTTTTTTAAACATTTTTTATGTTATTTTTATTTATTGAATATCATGTTCTTCGCATTTAAACCATAAAGTTCAGTTAAAGAACTATATCGCAAAATAATTTTAAACTGAGCATATCTTTAGAATTTCCTACACACAGTCTCACTGGCTGCAGATAAAAATGTTTTTTTCTGTACAACGTTGCCATGGCCCGCTTTGAAATCCTCGAGTTTGTTCATCAAAAATTCGTTAAAGTTTTACAAAATATGAAATCGTTATTAAAACAAATTCCAAATTTCAAATTTGGGCTTCCGGATGCCTATATTCGCGGCAAGATGACGGCATTCAAAATTCGATCGTTTTAGGTACCGTCGTTTTATCACAATGCGAGAAACATACATCCATTTATGCACATTCTTCATTATTTAATTTCTTTAAATATAATACAGGCCTGCAATATTTGGTGGCAACAGTTTGAAAAGTTACAGACTTTTAATGTTTCCGACGCAAAACGAAAACAATAGTCCTTCAGGGACAAAGCCCCTTTGGACTAAAAATAAATATTTTTTCCCAAATGATTTTTGTAAACAATATACACACGAAAAAAAGTAATTTGGGGATTTGTTTAAGTAAAAAAATGTTAATGAATTATGTTAAAGCAAATAAAAGCAGTTACCTTGTAATTTAAATTTTAATAGACGTACGCGAATAACTGGAGCATCAACAAAGATTGAAACATCTGTCTCACAGTAATTTTAATAACCAAATAATGTCAATACTTGCAGTTTCCAAAAATCTTTGAGCAACAACTTTCTGTATGTATACATGAAATTTGAACGCAAATATAAATAAAGCAATTTTTCTGAGAGAAAATTTAAACTGACCAATATTATCAGTCCTTTTTCGCCCATTATTTCTACCTTGACTTGGAAATCACATTTTTCGCTTTTACTCAAAATCCTGTTATATCATTTCGAATTCAAATAACTACATTAGCAAGCTTCAGATAACTATATTAGCAAGCTACATTACATAATATCGTTTAAACGTGTCTGTAGTTTTGAGGATGATTTTGGACAAGAAGATTTTAGACAAGAAGTTATACAGATTTTTAGCAGTTTTTAATGATTTTAGACAAGAATTTAACTGCAATTTCATTTTTATTACGCAAAGGTTTCCGATAAGAAAATGCTTTCATTTTAATTTATATTCTTCAAACTTCAAACATTAACAAAAAGCTTATGAAAGACTACGTGATAAATGATGTTATTAGATAAGCTTTATCCTTCATGAATTATGCTTATTATAAAGAACCTGTTTCTTCGTAGATTTCTGGGACTATTAAACATTCAGATTCCTACCCTTCCCCCAAACAAAGTACGGCTGAGCAATTTCTTGAAAGGTGTCAGAGAGAATGATTAATGGAGCCACTTTCATCATATGAAGCTATTAAAACATTTGAATAACTCTAGACATTTTGACAGTTGTAGCTGTGTTTCTGCTTTACACGCTTTTATATTTAATAATACACATTCTGATAGATAGTATGAGTTCAGATAACAACAGTATTGCAGTTTCAGACATGTATTTAGGAAAATATATCATAAGATTTGCATACTATTAATCAGTCTCTGATAAAGGCTGAGTTTTCATAAAGGGCACACTTCTGAATCCCAAATTAAAAAAAAATCTGAAAGGTTTCAGATTTTAAATTGCGTCCAAAGGGGCGTTTTATTAACGTTTTGTGTGTTATCTTTATTTATTGAATATCATGTTTTTCGCACTTAAACCATAAAATTCAGTTCAACAGCAATATCCCAGAATAATTTAAAATGTGCATATCTTCAGAATTTCCGATACACAATTCCGTGCACTGGAGATAAAAAGGTTTTTTTTTATTTTATTTTTTCGTAGAGTGTTTCCATTGCTCGCTTTCAAATAGTTGAGTTTGGTTGTCAAAAATTCGTTTAAGTTTTACAAAATATGAAATAGATAACAAAGCAAATTCCAAATGCGGGCTTCCAGATGCGCATATTCGGGTGAAAATTCAAAATTGAATAGCTCTAGGTACCGCCGTTTTATCAGATTCGGAGAAATATACATACATTTATGGAGATTCTTCATTATTTAATTTCATTAAATATAATACAAGGCGATAACTTTTGGTGGCAACAATTTGAAAAGTGATACAGCCGTTTATAGTGATTCAACGCAAAATGAAAACAATAGTCCTTCAGGGACAAAGCCTCTTTGCACTAAAAATATTTCTGAATGTAAGTTACTTGTACTCGAAAGTTGGATATACCTTTGCGTTTTAAGACACTGTTAAGTATTCCACAGCGTGAAAAATAATGAAATACACAAAACACAAATTTAAATACATCCGATTTAAAGTCATACATATTGAAATATAAATTTTTTCAAATAAACTTTGACGGCGGTTTATAGCATTGATTCATGACTCAGTTTTCTTGACCGATGCATATCGCACTACAACATATTTTCAAATACAATCAGTAAATAAATTATGTCAATTAATTATTGATTCATCCTTTTAGTGTAAATTATAATCTAATCACAAAAATATATTTCTATACGTTCAAGAAAGTTCGCAGATTCCTAGAATTATTAGAATCAAGCTTTCCTCTTATTTTCTGAAAGATATTGCAGTTTTACACTATATGTAACTCATTTCACATTTTTTAATACACATTCCGTTTGGCGGGAAAAAATTGCTTCTTTTTGTAGTGGCTTTTTGTGACCTGTGACTGTTCCTTTTGACAGAAATAAACTAAGAAATCATTATTTTCTTTATATGGTATTCATATATCACTTTTAATTGCTATTTATAAAATCATTCAGTTCAAACAATAGGAAATATCCATACCAAATTGTGCACTCCGCGAAAAAGAAAGAAAGAAAAAAAATTGGGACAGTTCTATATCTCCCGTTCTACTGGGCCGATTGACGAAATGCAAATTGCGTTTTTTCATGTCTCTAAAGTGCGACTTAGGATATATATTAGACTTATATATCATTCTAACATTATGTTTTGACAAAATTGAACTTTTTCTGAAATGACAGGTGAAAGCAGGTCCGGACACCCGGACGGCTTACATAGACTAATCGGGTATCGTGCGGATCCCGCAACTATCTGGAGCAACACCTCGAAATCGAGACAATTTACATAGCCATACAAAGGTAAAGTATTAAATTATTCTGCATAGCACATGTACAATATTCACCGCTACATTGAACAATAGATTCTGAAAGTTCACTGTCGTATAAATTTTTCTCTTCTCTGAAAACATATCAGAAATAATTTTGTAATTAAATATTCTTTCGGTTACATTGCATTTAACACATTGCTACACATACTCGTTGTTACACTCAATACACAATACACTTTAGAATATGCGCTACATTGATCAATGCGCAGAACTTAAGGCACATCTATAAAACACAATGCTAAACTTAATACAATGTATATTCTGTGCTACATTTTATGCTGACTATATTTTTTTTCCATATTTCGATTCTGCTACTCAAATTATGCCTAAATATTAAATTTTGGGAAATTTGGTGCGACATTTACGGCGAAATTCAACAATTTATCTTGGCTAATTTTTTTTCAGTTTTCGCCAAGAATAATTTATTTAACGATATTCTTAATTTATAGCAACCTATTTTCCTTTTCGGTTTTCATCGCAGACGAGCAGAAGAAAAGTCATCGTTCATTCTTTCAAATAATTTTAACAAAGTGGGCAAACCACGTTCTCGTTATTATCGCTTATAACAAATTTGCCAAATTTCAAAACGCGCCAATATATAAATTCATGTATATCTTAGAAAATTCTGAATAAAAAAACTCTAATTTTATTGCATATGTGCCTAGAAATAAATCAACTTAAAGATAATATTAAAATTTTTATAGGTTACAGTAAAAACAGTGTTTCAAAAAATAAATAATTTATAAAATAAATAAATAATTACAAAAAAATCTAAATATACCAATTTTTAAAATAAACATAAAAGTATGTGCGAATTATATTTGGATTAATCCTAAATTTCGAATTCTGTGAGAAGGAATGAAGTAAGTTTAATAAAAAAACACAGATTAATAAATACATACCAAATTCAATCAACATAAAAGAGCTAAACTTTTAAGAGCTAATTTTTTAAAAACTACTCGTGGAATTATTAAAATCCTTGGCAGTTTGGCATAATTTGAGTCATAGAATCGAAATATAGTAAAACGTGGCATATTATTTCAGAAAAAGTCCGATTTTCTGTCAAAACACCTATGTCAGAATAATGTTATATATAAATCTAATATATATCCTAAGTCGAGCTTTGGAGGCATGAAAAACGCAAGTTGAATTTCGTCAAACGGCCCAGTAAAGGTTATTAATTTCCTTTTGAAATTTTGGATTGATTCAGTAAAAACGTTGTTTGACTTTTCAAATTGTTGCCACCAAATATTATCGCCCTGTATTATATTTAAAGAAATTAAATAATGAAGAATTTGCATAAATGTATGTGCTTCTCGCATAGTAATAAAACAGCCGTACCTAGTCATCAAATTTTGAGTACTGAAAGTTTCCACACGAATATGGGCGTCTGGAAGCCCAAATTTGAAATTTAGAATTTGTTTTATTATCTATTTCATATTTTGTAAAACTTTAACAAATTTAGATTAACAAACTCGAGTACTTCAAAGCGAGCAATGGTGTACAGAAAAAACATTTTTATCTCCATCGCGTGAGACCGTGTATCGAAAATTCGAAAGGTATGCTCAATTTAAAATCATCTTGGAATATTTCTCTTGATCTGAATTTTATGGTTTAAGTGCGAAGAACATGATCTTTGATAAGTAAAGGTAGCACAGAAAATGCTAAAAAAACACCCCTTTGGAAGTAATTTTAAATATGAAACCTTTCAGATTTTTTTTCTATTTGAGTAATTAGTAGACTGATTAAGACAGCTTTTGTTTTATGTATGTAATTTATTAATCGATTTAGTATTTTATTGCTTTATAGTATCTTTATAAAATTTTATAGATAATCTAATGCGCTAATTTCAATAAGATCTACTCTTCATCAATCGTATATGTAGAGCTCTAAACATGTTCTAATACTACAAGCAGGACTTAATTTCTAAAATTAAGCGTGCTGAAACTCTATAGAATACCGACAGAAACGGGGGAGGAAAAGCAATAAAAATGGAATATTAAATAGAATACAAACTTATATAAAGGTAATATATTGATAAATTAAGTTAGGTAATATAATGATAATTAAGTAAATAATGAATTAAAGTGGCATGAAAATTAAATGAAAAGAAATAAGTTAATGATAAATTATAACTCGAAAACATGCCATGAGATAATTAAAGAAATGAAATTTAAGTACATTCATAATAATAAAACATCAAGTATGATGTCTTATGCCTCTATAGAGGCTAAGAGGGAAGTGCTTTTCCTTCCCTCTTTTTTTTTTTTTTTGGAGATGGCCAAATGCATAATTCTCACGCATTTGTCATGAATAGCCTATCCGATCAGTGTGACAAACGTTTCATCACCGAGAACTTCATACAGGGTACACCAGGGGGGTCTTTTAAAATGCTCGTGAGGAAACTAGTGAGAGAGATTGTGCTATTGCGAAGCAGGGGAGACATGAAAAATGAACAATGCCCTCGCCGGGATTCGAATCTCCGACCTATCAAATACGCGCCGAGCGTGCTGACCACTACACCACGAAAGCATGCTAAGAAGGTTGGAGAATTAACCTTATAACTTAAAAATGCATAACTTTCACCCTGCCATTTAGGGTAGTAATCAGCCTCCGCTAACCGCTGCACAGTCTTGGGAGGCGCTAAGACAAAAATAAATATTTTCATTCAGGAAAAAAAAAGAATGCATTTATATCTCAGTGGAAAGAAAAATATTTTTCTTCATACTGAGATATATGCGTATTTTTTTGGCATCTAAACCACTGGAACATATTTTGACCAAATGAATATAGCCCACAAAAATTTCTTTTGGAATTAGTCTTTTGACAAACAGAATTTTCTTCCTAATTTACTGAAATCTTCCCGTGCATTTTGCTCATCGCGTGGAATTTCACCCGCCCATTGTGTTTCTAGTACCAATATCAGTTTTACATCCTGCTAAATAAAATATGACATTAATGGTT
>KK114648.1:161050-226510 GCA_000611955.2 Stegodyphus mimosarum
AGGTACGTTTGCTGAAAACACCCCAACCCGCCTGATCACGAAGTGATCTTATGATCAAAAAGGGGTGTTTCATTCACATCACAAACAGCATAATCACATCCAGCATTATTGCCACTACAAATCAGTATCAATTTAACCCCTCTCTCCCAATCTCTTTCTCACTTTCCTTTCTTTTATCTTATATAAAAAAAGCTGGATAGACGACACAACAGGAAAGTAAAAAGCTAAATATAACTAAATAAAAAAAACTGTGTTATTAAAAACAAATTAAAAGAAGGAAGAAAACACATATTAACAACACAACACAGACACAATAAACAATTACACCATACAAACGAAAGGGCCCAACACCACGCCGCAAAGTCTTAAAACATTGGTGAAATTCATATCGTAAAAACAAACTTAGAATACAAAGCTCTAACGCACAATACAACACAAGCCCTTGAACGCAAATCACAAAATATATATATACAATCCAAATCAATTCAAAATTCCAATTACATGTCTATTGTCCTTTATATATTCCATTACCTTTTTTGCAAAAATTCTTAAATTTTTAAAATCCAAATTTAATAAATTAAAACGTATACCACCATAATTTTGTCTAATACAATCAATAGCTGGGCAGTCCAACACAAAGTGCTTGGCATCACCTAATACATTACAAATCAAACACAAAGAATTTTCCTGCAAACAAAATCTATTTAGATAAAACAGAAAACGGCCATGGCCAGTGATAATCTGATTTAAATCTATATCGTCGTAGATAATAACCTTCTCCTCAATATCTGCATTAATCAATAAATTTTCCTTTCTAGATGAGGATTCCCACATCTCTCTCCATTTATCTATGTAAATTTTTTTCATTCTAGTAATAGCCATACGCCTAGAGCCGGAAATTTCAACCGTAGGTATATCAGGGTAATTAAGGTATATCAGGGTATATTAAGGGTGTTATCCACCGACTTCGGAATAGATCTGCTCCTGGGATGGATGGTATACACAATGTGATTATTAAAATGTTGTTTGATTTTTATCCTGAATTTTTTAATGTTCTTTACAATTTATGCTTGAAGTTTGCCATCTTCCCTGTGACCTCGAAAACTAGTAAGATCATTCTCATTCCAAAGACGGATGAAAAGTCTAGGCCCATTGCATCGTTGAAAACTTTTGGAAAGGTGCTCGATAAACTTATTACTAACAGGATGATGCACCACATTTTCAAGAATAATCCTTTTCACTACGATCAATTTGGTTTTGTGCTCGGTAGGTGCACAGATGATGCTCTTTTCCAGGCGGTTACTTATATTAGGAAATATAGGACAGAACAGCATGTCCTCCTGGTGTCGTTTGATATTGCCTCCGCATTTGATAATGTGCACTGGAAATCTTTGTTGAAAGATTTACAAGATCTTCACACTCCCAGAAATATTTTCAGTTTGATCCTAGATTATTTTAAGAACAGAAGAGTGTACTTTAACTGTTCTTTCTGAGGATTGTTATGGTACCACCTTCAAAATTGGTAAAGGCTGCCCACAAGGTTCCTGCAGTGCTCCCCTGTTCTGGAATATTATTATGAATAAGCTGTTGCAACGTAATTTCCCTGATGGTGTTAAACTTATTGCATATGCTAATGATGTCATCGCTCTTCTTAGAGAGAATTCTTTAGAAAAACTTGAAAAGTTATTTGACGAGGTTTGCTTAATATTAGATGATTGGAGCGAACAGGAAGGACTGAGATTTAACATGGAGAAAACTCGTGCTATGTTTTTCCCAATTGGAGGAAGGACCGTTCGGCCTCCACAGATACGACACTGCAATAAAAGGATTAAGTTTGCAGATAACATTAAGTATCTAGGAGTTATTCTGGACTCTAAACTTACCTTCATAGAACACTTTAAATATATTCAACGTAAGACTGATCAGCTGTTATTAATTTATAGGAATAATTTTAGAGGGGATGCTCTGGTCAGAAGGTCTGGTATTCTCTTGGTTATGTATAAGGCTGTCGTTCTTCCCATGGTATTATATGGAATTGGTGCCTGGGGCTCCAGAGCGGGGAAGCTGGTGAGGCTCTGGATGAAGTTGGACTCGATACAGAGAGCTTGGGGGTTGGCCATTAACCGTTGTTTCAGAACAGTTTCCACGGAGGTGGTTTGTGTGTTGGCCGGACTGCCGCCCCTTTCAATTTACTATGATTTTTTTTAAGAAATTTCTGTTGCGTTCAGGCAACACTGATTTAATATGCTTTGAGTCAGATATTGTCACTAAATATGCTTTTGAAAAATTCAATATTCATCTTGTGCATCCCATCGAAAGAACGAGCTATACTTTTGACAAATGTATACCCAAAGTCAATTTATATGATATTTATACTGATGGATCTGGGCTTGGGGGATGTACTGGAGCGGCGTTTGTTGTATATTTTTATGGTACCGAAATAGATTATGGTGTTTATAAATTGAACCAATACAATTCTGTTTATCAGGCTGAGTGTGTGGCTGTTTTGAAAGATTTATGCTGGATTAAATGTAATTTAAATACTCATGTTACTGTTAACCTATATACTGATTGTTTGTCACTGCTCCAGTCTCTCTCTTGCTCTGATAATAATAACTGTCTTATTGTGGATATTAAGCTCTTGTTACAAACAATTAACGTTAAACTTGTGTTTCACTGGGTTAAGGCTCATGTGGGATTTATTGGTAATGAGAGGGGCGACAGTCTGGCCAAAATGGACCGTTGCTGATAACATGCACCGTTGCTGATAACTGAGATGAGGTGTTTCACCTCGGCTTTTATAAGCTTTTTAATTATCAGTAGAACAATCACGATTTTTCTAGATTTTTCTGGATGGCAACAGTAATTACGAGATATTTATTTATTAAGCATTAAATGCACGCGCTCTTTTATTTTTATTACGTCTGCTTTCGAGAAAATAAAAAGGAATTTTAATTACAATTCTAAATAAATAGCCAAATAAATGTGAAATTAGTAACAATACTATATAGATTTATAAAAATATTAAAGGAATCATATATTACCTATACTGTTTCAACAATAAAACAAGTAGTAAAATTATCACTGTATAGAAGTAATGCTGTATTTCAGAACACAGAACGCATGAAAATATTTTATTTTAATAACGTAATTTATCAGGTTATAAAATTAAATACTCCTGAAACTTAACTTAAATTTCATGCTGCTGATTTAGCAGGATGAAAAAGAAAAAGCTGCCTAATTTAAAGAAGGCAGCTTGTCACAAATTAAATATTTTTCCAAGAATATAAACTAAAAATTGGTACACATTTGCTTAAAATATTTATTAATTTTATTTTTGTTTTCTTTTGAATTTGAATGAAAAATTTGAGTGCTTTTTTTTTAATTTGATGAATTTAAAATTCCCCTTCCTCTGTAAAAGAATACACTGCATGCAACAATTATCAAATAGTTATAAACGCTGTTCTAATCTCAATAGATTGGCATAATAAACAAAACTCCAGTCTGTTATATCTAACTATGGTCAACAGTAAAGTCTCTATACGCTTTTGTAAACTCTAATGCTAAACAAAGTCTCTACATGCTAACGTAATCATCACCTCCGAATTTACGAAACGTAAAATTTAAATCAGCACTTAACTGCATATCTTTAGAATTAACACCAGCACTTATTAAACTGAAGCGCTTAGCTAAAGGGGATTTACAATGTAAATATGTACAAACTCCGCAAAGCTAATGGCAGACTAAAAGCGGGAAGGTTAACGTGAATACACACTGAAACAAAGTTCGCAGATCAGACGATTATTCGCAAATTTGCTGCTTTCCACAAACCTGTGCTAATAAAATTTATGTCTATGCAATTTCGCGAATGTTTTGCTTCTTCGTCATTTCCTTGTGCTACTTTAAAAATTCTTTAAAGTATCATAAAATGTAACGTATCTATTAAAATCAGTTTATAATCAAAAGTAATTATTTATTTAAACATAAAAAGGGGTCGCAGCTGTTTGGTTTGCTTTATTAAATTACGGCCAAACCTAAAGAGATAATTGCGTTAAAGGGAGGGATGTTTCGTGGAGGACTCTCTAAGGGAAACTGGTTCATATACATGTTACACATGGGGAAAACCACGGAAAAGGTCAATGCACTCATTCACGGGATTTGATCCTCGGAATGAACTACCCGTGTTTAGCGATTTTACCGCTCGGCTGCTGGAGGGCCAGGTGAAAGCTGGTAATTCTATGATCTAACACATCAACACATGGGCACTCAGTTTTCAATACTAGTCTCTGGTGCTCCTCGGGGTTAGATCGCCTGTTTTCTCCAATTTTGGTGACCTGTAAGTAGGACTCCAAAGTTTAAGTCAGATTATAGTTGTTCTGTTGATAAATGTTTATATTATGAGCAACATGAAAAAAATTCAGTACCAACTTTAAAAAAACATATCGCAAATACCAGTGTTGGAAACTGATTGCAAGTATGAAAATAAATAAGACAAAAACGTATTCTAAGTTAGGTAAATGTTAACTGTTGGTCACATTTTAGGTAGGAACTCATCAACTTAAACCATAAGATTCCCCAGCAATTTCGCAAAATAATTTTTAAATGAGCACATCTTTAGAATTTCCAATACACAGTCTTGCACCTTGGAGATAAAAATATTTTTTTTTCTGTACAGTGTTGCCATGGCTCGCTTTGAAATCGTTGAGTTTGTTTATCAAAAATTCGTTAAAATGTTACAAAATATTAAATCGATAATAAAACAAATTTCGGTTTCCAGATGCCCATATTTGGAAGAGGATTACTTTATTCAAAATTTGATGGCTGTACGTATCGTTGTTTGATCAAAATGAGAGAAACAAACTACACTTATGCCGAACGAAATTAATAACTTTTCTGAGCTAATAATAACCTAAATTTTCTGCGGATTAATTAAAAAAAGAAATAAAGATTTAAACAAATGGAAATTGCGAGCAGGGTTGTAAGATTTCATGAAAACTTATATGCACTTATGAAGAGAAAATACAGTCATGAATCGACTTGAAATACGTAACCTATGACTCATAAAGACGGAATATGGGATGGCATCAGAGGTCATGTGAACTCACGAAATAATAACATCAGAGGAAAAATCCCACGTGGTCTCTGACGTCACAAGCTACATTTTGCCAATTTTGAATTCTTTTGCTCTTGATTTAACACAAAATTTTCTGGCAACAATAAAACACAAAGTTAATTAAAAAACTTGGAAGGTATACTTTAGTCTTCCTCAGCGTTAAATATCAGTTTAAAGAAACCAATTGTATGCATCTGCTCCAGCAACAGAACATTTTTATTATAATCGGCAGTGAATTTTTCTCATAATCCGCTATGAATCTGATTTCAACACTACCGTTTACCGTAAACCCTTTTCCGTTTGTTTGCCTCCCTATGTTAAGTCATGTCACCTGACTAAACAAAAAATAGCTTCTTTTCACTATTATGTCTTTCGCGCTCTTCAAAGTTTGTTCCTCTGAATCTCTACTTGATAATGAACTCAATTCTTTGAGAGCAGTTGCCACTGACAGAGGATTTTCTCCCTTGGTCATTGATAAAGCTCTTAAACAGTTTTCCTCTTTCCATCCAAGAAAACATTCGGCTCTTAGACTTAACGTTAATAACTTAGTCGTACTTCCCTTTCATCTTTCTATCAGTTACAAAATTGCAAGACTTGTCCAGAATTTCAATTTTCAAGTCATTTTCTCGCCTATCAATAAAATCCACGGCTTAGTTCTTAAAAATACTATTTATGACTTCAATTCTTGAGGAAGTTATAACATATCTCATCAATTGTGTCGAGATATATCGTCCAATCCAAAAGAGCCTTAAGAAACATGAATCTTATATCCGAAAAGGTGAAATTTACAAGTCTTCGATTACTAATCATAGTTGGAAATTTAATCACAAATTCGACTTTGGGTCTACTGAGATTATCCATAAAGCTTTTTCCACCGGAGTAGATTTTCTTGCAGCTTTTCACATTCCATAAATTTACCACCTTTGGTTAAAGCTTTTAATCCAATCCTACCTAACGATTTTAAATCTCTATTATCCTAATTTGTCAATTTTCGTTATTATTTCTACTAACAGATGGCGCTATTTTCTCCGTCCTCTCGACTTCCTGAGGGTATAAATATCCTTAGATATAACTTGGTTTCTTAGTTGCACATTTCTTTGCTTCTGACGAAGAGGGGCTTTGTTCGCCGTCGAAATCGATAGAGTTTGTGTGCTAAAAATCTACGCCTAACACAGGTTGTGGTTTCACTTTTATGACATTTTATTACTTTGGAACAGATATAAATATACGAACATATTGAAATATGCCGGAACAGAATATTTTTATTACATATATTTATTATATTCTATTATATTGAGATGTTGTTATGACTAACGTCACTTCTCTAACGTAATACGAACAAGCCCACAAATTTTATCGTGACAAAGCGTGCAAGAGTGAGTCTGTCCTTCTCATGAGCCTTGATCACGACAGTACGACTTTGCCCAGTTCCTGCTCAAGGAAGGAAAACACTGGAAGGGCAGCACCCTTGTGTACCGGACCTAGGGTATCCAACCTCTTTCCACTGCCACCAGCTCACTCGAGAAGACTTTCGGTTAGCCATATATTTTGAAGACCCTCATATGCATAGACACAATACACTTAAATATCCATTCCTTATTTGAAATTCGAACACGGGCAGTTCGATAAGACAGCGTCACTAACCACTTTCCCGTATATGTTGTAAAAACATTAGGATTTATTCGCAAGCTGAAGAATGGAAAATGAGCAACGTTTTTGCCGAGATTCCAAGCACGGACCTCTGGAATATGCACCCAGCGTGCTGACCACTACACCACGAAGGCATGCGAAGAAGGCGGGAGAAATACCTTTCATACTCTCTATACTCCCCCTTTTAAAGAGCGACTGGGGATCAGGGGCAGCAATCGCCAAATCCTGGTGGTGGAGAATCATCATCCACCATCTTTTTTAGTTCGGGGACCAGTGTAGAGTCATTAGGTATTTTATTATAAGCAGGAGTGATGAAAAATGAGCAACGCCTTCTCCGGGATTCGAACCACGGACCTCTCAAATACGCGCCGAGCGTGCTTGATCATTACTCCACGAAGACATGAGAAGAAGGCCGGAGAAATGCCTTATAATGTGGCAATTTTGTTACTGTTTCAACAGCAAACGATTCCTTAATTTTCACTAATCAATATATATTCAAACCATTTTAATTAGGGAATTGATGTCCTTTTAAGTTATATCGATCGAATCTTACTTACGAATTAAATACATATAAACGTGTACTTGGAATTAAAATATTAGTGAAGAGAAAATTGGAATAAAACAGCCAGAAAATTAAAACAACTTAAGTGTGTAAGGTTTTAGTTAAACTAACCAAGTTTTATTTTAATTTAAATCTGTCTATCTCCTCTCTGCTTCAACTTCCCGTCAGAAGAAGCGCGCGTTTTTAGCTTATGCTAATTTTGAAGTACAGCCAAGTACTATTTAAGCCAGAGGTAGAAACCTCTTAGTGTGTGAGAGCTCAGTCTCAGATCACGGTCACGCCGCTCAACGTTCGCCTGACCAGCTAGCAGTTAAAATTTATAAGCCATAGTGCTTACTACGTGATTGCATTGTAAAACAATTTGAAGTGCGCTAGTATATCTTGCTACGCACCATTTAGTGAGAGGCCAACTTCCGCGAATTGCTCTGCGAAGCAAACTTTGATTTAAGTTCTATTTTAGGTTTAGTTTTAAATTGATTTGATTGTTAAGTTCGACCCAAGTGCGGTCTTTTACTTTCTGTATCTCTCCCGAATTGGGAAGTTTGTAAATTAATAGTGATTTAATAAAAGAGGATTTTAAATCCCTTCACGTGCAGTTATTCTCCAGCCCAGCAGTTACATCAGAACATAGCGTACCTTCCGCTCCCTGTTCCAGTTCAGGACTGAAAACTTTAGGTTAAGAACCCTTTACAGAATTTACCATGTTCTCCAAAAACACGCACAGAAAACTCAGTCCTCATAAGTGTTAGTGAAATGATAAAAATCTTATATAGTAATTTTCCTTCCTATATATTTAATGTGTTTTATAGAAGAAATTATGCCATGATGCTCTAAAGCTGATATTATCTCTAAAACTGTAGGCTGCAAAGAATCGAAAAGAATTGTATTCAGGGTAAAATAAAGTATAAACGCTGTTAGTGAAGTAAAAATATGACAAAGGCAACTTCTCTCTTCGTGTACGTAAATACTGTTAAGTGTACTTAAATTTCTTCAAACATCAATTTGCTTGGCAAAAGGAACGTTAATTAACTGTTTAATAGCAATTAATTACTAGCAAAATAACGCAAAATATTCAATGCAGAAATTTCAATTAAAATTTAGTCTTTGATATTCACGCTATTTAATTTAATGTGTAATAGTGGAGGAGGTTCAGTTGATGAAGCATTCCCTTATAAATCATGTAAGCGTAACTTTGCTTTCCGTGACTGCGGCAAAGCCTCGAGGGCTATACACTTGAAAGGAGGGATGGCTTCGTGAAGGACGTTCTAAGGGAAGCTAGCTCGTATACACATTACAAATGCGGAAAATCATGCACGCAAACACCCCGGCAGCCAGCCCGTTCTCGGGATTCGAACCTCGGATAGAATTACCAGTGTTCAGCGACATTACCGCTCGACCGCTAATCAGCCATGTAAGCGCAGAAATGTCTTTCTTCAACTTTCAAGGAAAGACGCATATTTAGTACATATAATTTATTTTTACTTCCTTATACGAAGTAAAGGAAGTATTGTAATGGGGACAAATTTCGGATATCATATTTCAACATAAATATAAATTTTGACTGCTCTCGAATCCAACTGAACGATGTTTCGGACGGACATATGTAGGTATGGATATAATAAAGCCACGTTTTCCCAAAACGAAATGTTACATGGATTTAAAATGGATTCAGAAGAGGAATTTCTCGTGACGTCTGCATGCACGTGCGTATGTGTCTCGCATAACTCAGAAACGAGTAGCCTCGGAAAGTTCAAATTTTGTATATAGGAGTGCTATAACATGCAGTTGTGCACCTGACGTTTTGGTTGCAATCGACCTCATGAAATATATATATAACACATTCTCTTACCCGGCTTAGTAAGCGCATTTTTTTTTATTCGTATATTTTGGTAAATTGTGCATTTTGCTTCAAAAGTAATTAAGTTATTTTGTTCTTACATTCCGGTTAAGGTTTTTAAACCTTTATATAATCTGCATGCAATAGTTGTAGAATTATCAACAATTTAAAAATTGTTTGAGTACTACTAAGCCTAGGTCAGCATTTTCCAGAGAAAATAAAAACCAACACACTCTAGCTGACGTAACGCTAGGTTACTAAAGTTACCTTTTTTTTTGGTCTAAAATATCGGAAACCAGCATATGATCACATGATTTGAAGCATTAAAAGATAAATTTGTAGTATTCAGCAGTTATGCAAACTTTTTCAGTTGTTGAAGGAGCCATATATGTGTTCCATCTTCATTTACATTATAACATAATTTTTCAGTTTCAAGTGTCCTTCAACCTTGCGACAGTTAAAGTCAAGGAAATGCGATTAATGTGACGCGTTTCCGGCAAATAAGTATTTTTTCCCAGTGGCAACGTTTTGTGTGTTCCACTCTTATTGTATATGTGCTCCATACATCTCGTTTAACAGATTAGATGCCTTCTTCCCCCCCCTTTCCCTTTCTTAAATCCTATTTGACATTTTGTGCTTAATAAAATAAGCTTATTCATTCGAACAAACAGAAAGCAACTATAAGCAAACTGGACTTATGTTGTGTTGTCGCAGAAGAAATCTAATAATATGAACTAATAAATTCATAATTATGTTTAAAATTAGCAATACTTTTAAATAGGTTAAGAATCCAAAACAAGGGTTTAGATCTTGTACTGTAGAAGTTTTAAATCAGACTGTTTTTTTCACGTTGGATAGTGTGCTGTGAAAGAGAAAGCATGCTTTTAAAAGCTTTGTTTCTAAAATCGTTCGTTGTTACTTTTGCTATTCTAGAACTAGCTAGTTATAAATAACGAATGAGTTTATTCCAGTTCAGGAAGAAAGTACGAAAATTAGTCTTATTTCTAGTCCTGATTTCGGAAGCTTTTCTTGTTGGCACTTCATTACTCTGTTACTGATAATGTGAGTGACAGTAGCAAATTCTCAAAAGAATAAGAGAACATTTTTTTTATTACAGCTAAATGAATTTAACTTAAAATATTTTAATTCTGCAGTAAAATTTTTTGAAAGGAAAATATTGCAAGGGCTCTATCTGAGAATTATTTTTCCTAGTACTCTAACGACCACCAGTGGCCAAGTGGTGAAGTCGATGAAAACTGGTAGTTCGACCTGGGCTCAAATTCAGGCGAATAAGCTAGCTGTATGGACATTTTCATGTCTTTCGTCCTGTGTAACATATATACGAGCAAGTTTCCCTTAGAAAGTCCTCTACGAAGGCGTCCCTCAAATTAGGCAGATAGCCCTCGAATGCTAAAAGCCAATTTCAGTGTAACATGCATACAAGCCAACTGCACTTAGAAAGCCCTCCACGGAGGTACCCTCCCCTGAGGCAGATAGCCCTCCGGAATTCTCCTGTGTAGTGCAATAAAATTGAGAGCGGTTTTCAAGGGCAGTGTAACGTAAGAGCATCCGAGGTTGTAACGATCATCAGGTGAGGATCGTCCGTTTTACATTAGAAGACTTCCTGTTTTAACAGAACTAATCTTCAGGTAAATTAACTATGGAAGTGTGTTAAGGGCACTCTTTGCATGGTTTCCGTGCAAACTATCCCCCAGTGTCCGCTAAATGACCGGAAAGTAATTTTTTCTCAGAAAAAACTAGTAAGGAACCCCCTCCCCTACCTGTGCGGTTTCCTTTTGAAATTAACGTTACAGGAAGAAAGAGACTTTGCTTAGAGATTTTTTGTTTAGATGTGGCTGTAAAGAAGTCGTGCCAGAGCGTCACCATCGAAATAGATAAGGCCTCCGCTCTGAAACGAAACTAGTTTGTGATGTCATGGTTAAGGGACCCTCATCAGTAACTTACACAATGACACTCCTCGAAACTTTCTCCACATTCTTTGTCCACCCACATATCAGTAGCTTCCTGCCTCTTAATGCTGTTAGACATGCTTCACAGGCTTTTATTAAATCCATAGATTTCGTTAGTTTTATAACGTTTCTGCATTATTCATTGGTTTTTCAAGTTATTTATTTAGTAATAGATTTTCTTTTCTATATATTTTCGTGTTATCATCATTATGCTTTCCAGTTGTGTTGTTCCTGGGTGCAAAGGATATTATGAAAAGTCACCGTAAAGGAATACGACTAAGTAATGAAAATATGAATCCATTAATTAATTTGCTTGACGATGAAAATGTGAAGTTCCTAAGTAAATTTTTGAATTGGCTGGAGGTTTGGAAAAGTTTGGGATAAACTACAGGGAATTTTACGAAAGAAACTCATTATACTCTTACTCGCACAACTCATACTTTGTTGGAAATGGAGCAGTATTGTATCGAAGAACTGAAAACGAAATATTTTCTCTATGGTAAAACACAAACTGATTCCTTAGAAGAGAAATTCGGAAAGTATAGATTTTTAGCCGGATCAAAATATCATGTCTCAGTGAGGCAAATACTTGAATGCGAGTCAGATTACAAAACACTTTTTCATTGAGATCTGCAACTTTTGTCAAATTAATATTGATGAGTTTAAATCTGTGTCTTCATGCGAAAAGGAAGATGAAGTACTCAAATTAAATGAAGCATATTTAAAGTATCCTCACCCAGATATTATAAATATTATCGTACATTGTTATATAGCAGTTCAAAAACTTCTTTCTGAGAAATACTAATGTGAATTTTTAAAAGTTCAAAATCAAAGAAATTCTGTGGTGACTCTTGCATTTTCTGTTATAAATAGGCTAGAATTACTTAATTCAATTGATATACCGCTGAATATTGTGCCAAACAGATTTTGTGGGTGTGCGTAAACATTTTACTGAAGAATTACTGTTGTAAAAAAATTATAACTATAGAAAACCCTGTTTAAAAAGAAAACTACAAACACTACAGAAAACAAATATTTAAAATGAAGTATTTATATTTTAGAAACTATTCCTTTGCATTTAAAAAATATCAATTATTTTATTGAATATTTATTTGTAAATTTTTTGTTGGGTTTTATAATTTGCATTTCTTTATTCATTATGACTTAAGGGATAAATTTATGTTTACTTTTGACATCTGAAAGATCATCCCTTGTAACAGTTACTAAGATTAGTAATATAAAAATTGTCAGCAAAATTAATGATTAATTATTTTAATTTGAAACTTAATATAAATTTTAATATAAATTTTAAATTAATATAAATTTTATATGAAGTAACTGTTATATACTAAGCTGTAAAATACTAGTAGTTTAAACAAATATGAATTGCGTTGTGTTTGTACCCTTTTAAATTTCGTTTCAACAACCCGAAGAGCCTTGCTACTGGTGAAACCGTGTTGTGTAATCAGAAATTCAAGTAAACACATAAAATCAATAATACTAACTTAGTTTATTACTTTCCTTAAAACACTGATATCAAACAAATTTACTAACATAAAATTATACTAGTCCCCGGGAACTACCTTATTTAGTTTAGAAAACAAATAGCTAAACATTTATATATTTTCCACAAATACTGCAATCTTAGACAGTAACCACTTCAATTCAAATACTATTGTTTAAGTAATAACTATTTTTATGAGTTAAGATACAAATTAAAATTTTCTATTTCATTTTTCAGTTGTAAGGTTCTTACACCTTATTTATCCCAGAACAAGAGAAAATTCAAATAATGAAGTACAGAGTTAAGTACCTATAGTATTGCACCATAAGAGGAAAAAAAAATTATACCTTTAACTAGAGCAATTTAAGACTGCTCACAAATTTCTTCAGATCTCAGTTAAATCAGCAAATCTTCAAAAATATTAAAGATTTAAATTTTCTACCTTTCAAAATTCTTTACAGCAAACATTTAAATAAAAGTTAAATTCTGATAATAATAGAATCTTTAAAAAAATTCAAGAAATAATTAAACCAGAGAATTTTGGATGAAAAAAAAATCTTTAAGAATTTAAGTTAACATTAAAGTTCAAAAAGAAAAACTTCTTAACTGACGGAAGATGTGAACCTGGAGATTTGGGGGTTCGACGGCAGCTTGGCGGACACCGAACATTCGAAGAATACCCAGTACGCAGGAACTTGGAAGTTTCATCCAGCCTTCTGTATTACGAACTTCAGAGCCATCAGGAAACTCAGGTCGGAACACAGGTTGCTTGGCTATTGATTTTTTCTGTTCTTATAAATTGAAGAAGCGGACTGAGTCTTCATCAGATGGTAGAATTGACGAAGAAATATTTACTTTCCATTTTGAAGGACATTATTTCTGTGGTAGTTGAAGCATGGAAATATAATTTTCTTTCATTTCCTTTTCTATTGCAGAATTATTTCATTTACATTTTTGAAGGACTATTTCCGAAGCCATGGAGTAAGACGTGACAGGAGCCATAAGCCCCCCGTTAAAAAAACAAATTCATCCTTTCTGTTGCAGCAACAAGATGCCCAAGGCGCCCGAGAAAGTTATCTTCTTGTCAGCCGAATGCAAAAACGAAAACGTCCCAACAGCTTCGCAATCCCACCTGCACCCGCTTTTTGTCAGGTCCGGACACTAGATATCGCCAAAACTCGCCAAAAGGGTGAATAAACTGAAACTCTACCCCTCACACAAACCCCTGCTAATATCGTCCAAAAATCGAGGAGTTGAACTGGAACAAAATTCCGAATCTCGCCAAGCCCGCCAAAAGAAGAACCAAGAATTCGACGTAGGCGTGGGAAAACCAGCAAACCTAGGCAACGGACAAAAATTCCTAAGCAAAGGCTTGGAAATCAACTGCAAAAGTGACGCTTTTCAATCCTTTCCCCCTCAACCAAAAAAAATACTCGAAGTGCAAAAATTCGTTGAATAATTAACTGTAACTTAAAAACTGTTTAAGCTAGAGACTTGAAAGTACTCTTAAATTAAAAGGCTAATTTTTCTGCATCCAATGATATAAGTTAAATGAGAATCAACCTAAGTTAAGTAATTTTAAATCAAGTTTATTACCTACGAAAGCACCTAATTCCATTGTCTGTTTCAACGCGTTTACGAGTAACCAGTGGAAGAGACGTACAAATCTTAAAGTACCAAAACCACTAATTAAAATTAAACCAAAGCAAATATAAATACAAGATATTAAATAAAATAACGTTGTGTAGCATAAATTTAGAATAATGAAAATTAATCTTAAGTCAAACTTAAATAATTAAGTGTTACATGAAAATTTGCTACACAACATAACTGTCCTAAGCAGTTAAAAGTATAACGCTTATTTCATTACATAATATGTAGAACAGCAAACGCTGAATATATTTGATTCTTAACAGAGTGTACTGTTCTTAAATTTAAATATCAATGCTTTTTGCAAAAAATCATTAAAGATCGTTTTATCATGGTGAAACTTATATTTAGCTAATTTAGATTTTGTTCAATTTTATACTTGTTAGTATCATGTAATCAGTTTGTTTAAGAGGTAAGGTAAGTTAAATTACTGACTGATATAAAGCATTTAAATGTTAGTCTAAATATTAAGTAGCATCTTTCATTCGTTTAATGTTTTATAATGATGCTACATTAATATGATATATACAAATAAAAATATGCAATAATTATGGAATGAGAAATATGTGTTTTCCCTGTCAAGTATTTGTTAAAGTAGTAGGTGAAACAAAAAATTTGATGCTGGGTGGGAATCAGCGAAAGAGACACAAAGACAGTACAGAAAAGTAGAAGTTTTCGTTACATCAATTTTAAAACCAATTTCTCCTTCAAAGAAATGATTTGCTTTTAGACGCACCACACATTTCTCAAATACTTTTATCTTGAAAATAAATAACAACAAAAGAAAATGAAAATATTTCATAGTCGTATAAGCTTTGTAAAATATTATATAGCCGCTTGTAATTTTGTTTTAGACTGAATCTATAGTATGAGAGGCCAGTTTCATAGAATAGGTTTAGAAAAACGGTGTTTAGTAAGGAAGCTAAACTGCACGAAGACCAGTCCCCTAGCAGTGACATAGTAACTCAGCGCGCAGGCGTTATCTATCTCGAGGGTGACGGCCAGAGCCGCTTCAGCGGTAATTTTTCTATGTATGGCTCTAAAGAATTATTGTTTACTTTATTTACTCAAGAAATCTTTATTAGGTTTTAAAATAAATAGTTAAAAATTCCGCTGATCTGATTATTCATCCATCTGGGATAGTCTTACGTTGCACCGCATTATTTTACTCGTGCGCATTGTTATATTGTTTTTTAAATAAATTGTAGATTGATTATTGAACAAAATAACAAAAATGTAGATAAATATATTTTTTTTAAATTTGTAATGATCTGGCATTTATTTAAATGTATTCATTTCGAATGACTGAAACATTCCATCATTTAACCGTCTTCTAACCAAGAACGTTGTCCAGTATTCAATATAGAGAATACTATCCACGAGAAGAAAGAATGTCACCAAACTTTACGCGGAATTCGAAGACACGCTGTTGGTTTCGATGTACCAATCATCCTCTACTAACCACTATATAGTCCAAGGTACAATATAAAAAAATGTTTATTTTAACGATTTTGGAAAACACTGGTAAATCTTAATTCTCCAAACTGAGTAATTGATTTCAAAAATGCTGACTTTTCACGTTTGTTATCAGTTACCTTTTATTTCATGCAAAACCCGTGTATACTACACAGCATTGAGTAATAATACATATTTAGTGATATAAACACACAGTATTTTTGGAAAAGGATGTTGTCTTCTTAAGGATATAACTTGGGATGAGATTAATAGAAGCGAAAATAGCTTGGAAATGGAACTTTGGGCAATTGTTTTCAATTTATAGAAGAGAAGCAAATGGCTACGAAAACGAAATGCTTTGTGGTAAGTTTCAAGAGAAAATGTCTTCTATCACAGCAAGAAGACGATTTTATAAAAAACATCATAAACAATAGAAAGAAAAAACTTCGAGTAACAACAGAATTGATTTCCTGTGTAAAATCAAATTGCGAGGAACAAACATGAAAAACAAAAGAGTAAAAAGAAGGCTTTTATTGCTTCGTCTAGTGACAAGATTTAGCACGGGAAGAAAGACAAACACATTCAGGTTAAACTGCAGTATTAAAACTGGCTCTGCCATGCTTTATTCAAGGTGCCGTTTATTTTCAAGTGTACATTATGCATTACTTTATTACGTGGCGCTTCTGCATAGGAAATTTTAAACTTAAAATTAAGTATAAAAGAGTTATTACTAATTGCAGTTCTGAACAGATTATAACATTAGATAGGTTCATTTAAAAATGAATGAATTTTTTTAATGCTGCAACAAAATAACCAGTAAAATTCTCCAACCAATTTTAATTTGAGAAATTAAATTTAACACAAGTGACACGTAGTAATTTTTAATGTAAGAGAACGAACTTGAAAATAGCCTAAATTTGACTGGTTCTGGATGATTTAAAACATTAACTAGAACATTAACAGAACAATACTAGTTATTGATATCAAGATTATTAAAATTTAATATTTTTAAAGTAAATATGTATATTCTAAACTGTTATTTCCTTCCATTGCCTTCGAATTAAACGAAAATACTCTTTATAAGAGAATGAAAAGGAATTAGCATTATGTCTGGAACTTTTGTCTCTCTAACTTTTTGAAATTTCTCTACTGACTAATTATCCGAATTAACCTAATTATTATCTGTTTTGCCTAATTATCCGATAATTTATGTCTGGAATTACTATATTTACGAAATTTCTCTGCTACCTAATTAGTCCAAAGGGGCTTTTTGTCCCTGAAGGACAATTGTTTTCGTTTTGCGATTCTGCGTCGAATCACTCTGAATGTCCGTTTCACTTTTCAAATTGTTGCCACCAAATATTATCTCGTCCTGCATTATATATGAAGAAATTAAATAATAAAGAATCTGCAAAATTTATATATGTTTCTCGCATTGTGATAAAACAACCGTACCTAGAGCCATCCAATTTTGAATCACGTAATCCTACTGCGAATATAGGCATCTAGAAGCCCTAATTTCAAATTTGGAATTTGTTTTATTATCGATTTCTTATTTTTTTAAATTTCAACGAATTTTTGATTAACAAACTCAAGTATTTCAATGCGAGCAATGGCAACGTTGTACAGAAAAAACATGTTTATCTCTAGCGCGTGAGACTGTGTGTCGGAAGTTCTAAAGATATGCTCAATTTGAAATTATTTTGTCACAATGCTCTTGAACTCAATTTCATGGTTTAAGTGCGAAGAACATGATATTTAATAAATAAAGGTAAAACACAAAATTTAAAAAAACGCCCCTTTGGACGTAATTTAAAATCTGAAACCTTTCAGATTTTTTTACTTTATTATTATCCATGTTTTCCAAATTATCCGATAGTATACATCTGCAATTACTCTAAATTTATGAAATTCCTCTGCTACCTAATTATCGGAATTAACTTAATTATTATTACTATCTATGTTGCCTAATTATTCGATAATAAATGCCTGGAATTACTCTCTAAATTTATGAAATTTCTCTGTTTCCTAATTATTTGAGTGTATAAGACTCACACAGACATTGATGCACAGTTGTTTTCAAAACCTAGAGATGGCTTTACTTCAAATATAGCATTAAACACTATTCAATAAAATTTCAATAACTGACATATATCAAGACACCAGACAAAAATTATTGACGGTTAATAAATTAATCACTTACTCTCAAAAATACAAATTCCAAATCACAAGTAAATATAACTTAATACTTTAAGTATGAGTAAGGTATTCATTGCTTATAGTAGGATTAACCACTTGCTATTGCCATATCATTAGCGTGTTCTATCGGCGAAGAAATAAATCTCTGCTTTGGCGAGCGGATAAATCGAGAATATTCGGTTTTTTCGATTCATATCCTTGTTTATTTTAATAGGACAAAAAGAGACTAGGGGTAATCGAGAGATTTGTAGGATATTCTGGAATTTCTCAAGAACCTTTATAACTAGAACTAACCAGGCAACAAAAAACCACGAGAAATAAGGGCGTTTGGACACTAGGGTAACTGGGCGTAATGCTTTAGCTAATAAAATAAGCTTAAAAATTTGATTCATTTCTGAAAGTGCTTTTAAAAATGAATTTAACATAAAGTCATATGTAAAAGAAAGAACAATGTTCAGAAATTAAACGTTTTTGTTGAGCGAATTCTTTTAGAAATAGAGTCACTAATATCAAAAGTTAAAAATTGAAGGCGTTGATTTAAAGAACCAGTGCAAGGTAATATAAACGCATCGGCAGCAGAAAAAGAACGCGTGAATTAAACATCAGAAGTACATGCAGACGTTAGGTAGATAAAATAATATACACTGCGCAAAAAAAAAAATGGTACAGTTCTATATCTCCCGTTCTATTGGGCCGTCTGGCGAAATTCAAATTGCGTTTTTCATGTCTCGAAATCGCTACTTATGATATGCATTAGATTTGTATCTAACATTGTTCTGACATAGGTATTGCGACACAAAAATTGCACTTTTTCTGAAATAAGATGACATTTTTTTCCATATTTCGATTTTACGCCGCCAAGTTTTGTAAAAATCCCAAGAATAGTTTTTAAAGGTTGTAGGAAAAAATGTCACCCGGAAAATAAGGAACGGAAAGATAGGCACCGGAAAATTAGGAAACGGAAAAAAGTCACCATTCTTTTGCAATGGGAAAAATAAGGGATGTTTAGAAATATCGCCAAGATGGGGGATAAAAATTTTATCATAACAACCATACCTGCGGAATACGGAATTCTTCTCACAATGATTGAAAGAAGATAAGCGAGCTGCTGGCCTGTCCGATGGCAAAAATAGACGGTTGACCAGCGGGTCATGGTCATTAGTGATTGTTCCCATCGTACCCCATGGCTGTAAGGCTTAAGCTGTGGTTCAGTATTGAAACTTTGACGCATAATTGAGCGTTAAAAGAAGTATTATAACAAACCGTTGTAGATGAAATTTAGTTACAGTTTGCGATAAGAATATCCTGCTATCGAAATGACCTTGCTCGGCTGCAGTTAGCTCAACGTCTTATCCTTAAAACCTCCCTCAATAGAGCCCGTTATAACCCTGTCGGTTAAATTAGAATTTGGCAGGTTTCCCCAACTCCGATTGGCGACATTATTTGGCGAGATTTTAGAGTTCCTTTCTTTCCGTTTCACTTTTGTCCGGGTGCCATTTTTTCCGCCCACTTTTTTAAAATATTAGCTCTCAAAATTTTAGCTCCTCTATGTTAATTGAATTTGCTATATAATTATCTGTTTTTTTTATTACACTATTTTGATTCTTCCTTTTCTATTTCAAAATGTAGGTTCATTCCATATAAATTTCGCCCATTTAATTGATTTATTTTTAAAATTTGTATTTTGAAATAATGTTTATAAATTTTCAAAAAATGTTTTGAATTGTAACCTATAAAATTTTTATTATCATCTTGAAGTATATGTATTTCTAAGCATGCCTATAAAAAATAGAGTTTTTTCCATATTAGCGCATTTTCAAATTTGGTTTATTTATTATAAGCGATAATAACGAGCACGTTGTTTATGCTCTAAGTTAAAAGTACTTGAAAGTATAAACGATGACCTTTTTTTTCCGCTCATGGGCAATGAAAAAAAGGAAAGAATAGGTTGCTATAAATTATGAAGTTCGGTAAGTAATAATTATGAAGTTCGGCAAGTGAATAATTCTTGACGCAAACTGAGAAAAATACGCCGAGATAAATTTTTTAATTTCTCCATAAACTCACTAAAAATTACAAAGTTTAATATCTAGGCATAATTTGAGTTGTACAATAGAAATATGGAAAACAAATTGGTATGTTATTTAAAAAAAAGTCCGATTTTGTGAACATATATCCTATCGCGCTTTCGAGACATAAAAAAACGGAATTTCAATTTCGTCAATCAGCCCAGTAGAACGGGAGATATAGAACTGGCCTTCCATTTTTTTTTGCGCAGAATATATAACCCAATTTACACTATAATAATAATTTCATCAGAATGAATATACTTATTCAACAGAGTTAAAAAGTCTTGAGAAATCGCAAAAGCAATAGCTAATTTATCGATATTATTTTTTGTAGTCTGTAATTCAGGAATACTGTTTGCAAATTTTTAACAAGATTGTACACAAATTACAGACCGCTGTTTAAAGATGTAAAATACATTTTAACATTTTGCTTAACTCATTGAAAATGTATTTTGTATCAGTATCCTGTTTAAGAATGTTAAAAATCTCTAAGAATTTAACATTTGGCTGGACCACTATAGGTTTTATTTCATGACATTGGTCATCTGTAACACTTTGTCTGCGTGGGTGTCCATAGACAACTTATGATTCACACTTTTTGAACAGGCTTTAGACAACTCCTGAAACATATTTTGAAGAGGTTGATTAATGCTGGGCTTCAAAATCTTAATTTGCTTGTCCGTATTTTTCGACAAAACAAAACCATCAGAGGACAGAGGACCATTTACGGGTTTATTCGATTTCTTAGGACAGTCTCTAATTTTGTTAGTACTAGGTTCACTACGGCATTTTGAAAAATTCATTACACAGTGTAACTTTCAAAAGTACAAATAGCCGAGATATTACCAGAATAAAAATTGGTGCAATCAAAGCTAACATCACAAAAAGAATCGCATTTTTATTAAAACATTCTACACAACATTAAGAGAATTATTTGACGCAAAAAACTGACACCAAACTGTTTGCGCTTAACTTGCACGTGGTCGTTACCATCACCTGAAATCTTTCACACTGAGATCCACAAAAAACAAATTGCTCGCGTTCTTCGGACGAAGCACCTTTGCAAAATTTGTGCATATCAAACAGTTTTCGTAACAGTTTACCTCGTCGTTCAAGTAGAAGCACTAAGTCAGAAACGGCGTAAGAGTCTTTCATAAGTCCCGATAACGTAACCAAAATTTAGTCACCAAATAAAGATTATAACTTGAAGACACATAATCGTGTTTCGATTTCACGCGGTAATTTTTCCATAGCTGGGAACGGGGAAAGCAAGTCCTTCACTGTCCATTTCACTGTCTGAAAACTCAATCACAAAAATCCGAAATTTACGATATGATTTTGAGCACAGATTGAATGAGTGTCAAAACTATAATCATCTAAGGAACTATATCGCCAAATACTGCAATAAAGAGGACATTCAATACTTCCTTCCTGCAGAATTAGTAAACAATTCCAATCTAAGAATTCCGAAGTTGGGTCGTTTACTCGCCAGCTTCTTCCAACTTACCAAGCCTCACGGACTAGAGGAAACGGCGTTCGCCAATGTTCCCATCTCCTAAAGCAAGATTGCTACAGAATTTCTACAGAAAATCCGAAGCCACAGAAGCACCAGAGATCTTCACACACCAAGGTTGGCGGTAGAAGGACGATCCTTTCTCCAATATCAACCCACCACTGGCGCACTTCGAAATACAAAAACCGAATACCATCAATACCTACAAAGTTACTGACTGTAAGAAGTTCGAAAATTACATGAACAAGCACCCTCTCACCAATGAATCGCTCAAAACAAAGGAAAGTGTGTATCATGCAATCTTGAACTTAAATAATTACATTCAAAACGCATATAAAAGTTTAATTTTGGAAGTCAATGAAAAGCACGAGGTACTTAAACCAGTAGTGATGCATCGCTGATTTATCGCGCAAAGCGTGCCATTACAAGCTGAGTTGAAATAGTACTTTAATGGCGCATGAAATTAGTGGATCACGTTTAGATGCAGTTCGAGAGAACGGAAACTTAGAGACGAAAAAGAAGGTGGTAACCGTTTACCACGCAATTTCCATAGCATTTGAAATGACATATGAAAATTGCGACCAAATGCTTATTTTAATGGAATTAGAAATTATAGCTTCATGCTGACGAGATACATAAGCGTTATTACTGACAGTAGGATGACCGCGATGGATACGCGCGTTAATATTCTCATTAGGTGAACATTTTTAATGATATGCTTTGATACAATTGTTATTATTCTGGCATGCAGCTGGGAATTACTATCTCTGGTTTTTCCAGATTCCTGAGTGAATCCCGAAGTGAGACTGACGTCTGAGAATGTCCGTAAATAGTATTCTCCATATGAAGTATAAGCTGAAGTGGGAGAAACTTTGAAGCCCTTTTGCTTCCTGCGAGAAAATGCCAAGTCTGAATAGAACTGTAGAAGAATCCGTGGTCAAGCAGTAACTTAAAGTACGACGTGGCCTTAAAGCAGTGAATCCAATCCCATGAGGGTTCGCCGCACTAATTGAAGCAATTTATACATATAATGCAAAATAAATAAATGAAATGTGTACAGATTGCTGTGTACACTATTTATATGGTGAACAAATGTTCTTTAAAGAACAGCTATGAAATGGCTGTTACATTTCAGGCTATTTGGGGCCGGACATTGACTGGCTGAGCATTTTCAAAGAGTATTTTAATTCCTGGAGATTCCAGCAGCATTCTTCAGTTATAGCACTGGTGTGGGTGACCACCGATGTGACTCCGACCTCTGTGCCACGTAGCTGCTGTTACTGAACTTCAGCACCCATAATTTGCATATAGATTCATGGACTATCTTCTGACACTGATTATGCATAATCTTATATCTTCATTTATTATTTATTTCACTGTAATGTACTTTGTTTACTACACTTTTGAATTCAATCCAAATCGCGTGATAAACGTCATCATGAACTCTGATTTCATATGCTCTCATTAGTATTATTAACCAAGTTAATCTGCATAGCGACTAGGAGTATCATAAAACTGTTTTATATATCCACTACTCACCCTGTATCCATCCTAGCTGTCCTCCTGGATTCATTGACTAAGTTATCACTCTACTTCAAGCGCCCACTGAGACAAACACTCCAAGACAACATCCGGAAAACAACATACATTTAGCATGTTAATCGCGGCGACTAGCGAAACCTGTACTTTTAGTGAGATAGAACTGAGATGAATACAGAAGACTGTATTGTACCATCCGTTATTTCAAATAGCTCTGGCTTGCGACCGCTATTTGGGATTAATCAGAAGTTTTTTAAAGGGTGTGTTTCTTAAAATGATGTGCAGATTTTGACTGCAAAACACTATTGTGCATAAGGTTCCAGCTTTCCATTACGATATTTATCTTGATGATTGGCATATTCTTATTCTAATCAATATTTAAAAATTCAATAGTCATATGTTGCATTGCATCGATTTTGTCTCAATACGATGCGAAGGCGAATCGCTTGGGAGTAGGTCTACGAATAATCCTCTAGCAACCAATAAACGAAATCGATGGACGCCTTGAAACAATTTTCATTCTTTAATCCGTATTCTCAACAAATAATAAAAGAAGAAACAATTTTCATATCCTGGAGAAAGATGCCAAAATAACCACAACAGAATGACTTATTGTTCTTTCATCGTTATTCAAAACTATTTTATTGACCCCAAACGATTCAAATTAGCATATGTTATTTGCCTTAAAAATATTTTAAATAATTTACATAAAATAATTATTTAATTACATAAGTATTTATATGATTCAGCTGCAAATTTCAACTGTCGAGTATTGTCTTAAGTGGTGAATATATATTGTATAATTTTCATAATCGGGTATGAGGCCAGTTATATTAAAATATAAAGGAACCGAAAACAATCCTCTTGAAAATAAATATTCTCGCTCTGCAGCATTCTTCTTCTCAAGTAACCAAAGAATTCAGAAAATGAAATAAAATTTATTCCAGGTACCAGTTCGATGCATTTTTGGTAACAAACTTACGAAATATGGAATTCTTGTTTTATATAATTTAAAGTATCACTGTATTTCCTAAAAGTTCGAAAATAGATTTTTTTTTACATTTTAATAGTATTAATTTTATAGCAAATGAATAACATTACTTAAATGTCAGATTTGGTTTGATTTAGTTGATTACGGCAAATCACACTAGGGCTATCTGAGTAAGAAGATGGATGCCTTCGTGTTGGACATTCTAAGAGAACCGTCTTGTATATATGTTACTGTGAAAGACCGAAATTGGAGAATGTCGACTTTCACCGGAGAACGTCAACATTCACCAAATACGTCGGTGAAAGATCGAATATAACATTGCATTCTTGTACATTCGGACCCTCAGCGGCGTATGTCGACAATCACAGATATGCTCTGGTGTAGGTCGAAAAGAGAGGCCACTGGCCGTTTCCCATAAATGCAGTCGTAAAAGCAAGGGCCTCTTGGGCAATTCAAAGTCTCATAATAGTTTAAGCTGTTGCAATGAATCAGATTTGAATCACATAATTTAGTAAGTTTTTTATGACTATTATTTTATTTTTTCATTTACTACGTACTGTATAAAGTAAGTTTTTTAACTTCTATTATTTTCCTTTCTCTTTTTGAACGTATTGTGTGTTTTAAGTACTTGTGTGTTTTTTTCGCGACTGAATTACGGAGAAGAAAATATAATATTCTCATATATTCAACATTCACCATTAGTACCTGGTGAATGTCGACATTTACCGGTGTAAGTCAGAAATAAGATTATTTGGAAAATATTTCGGACCTACACCAAGCGACTATGTGAATGTTGACATTCACCGGTGAAAGTCGACATTCTCCAGATTTCGGTGTTTCACCGTAACATATATATAACACATGCAGCCAGCCTGTTCGCCTTGAATCGAATCCTTCGCGGAATTATCAGTCTTATGTTTCAGACTAGAATAACTCGTAAAATTTTTTCAGGGAAAGAATCCTATAATTTATACGTATGGTTATAGATATGTAAATGATCAACTAGATGCGGTAAACGATTTATTAAACTAGCATCATACACATATATTTGCAGTAACTGGCCAAGTATACGAAAAAGAGAGTTTTTATCGAAAACGGTTTTAGAAGTTACATTTATATTAAATTAAGAACAATAGCTACGAATCCGGTTATTAAAGAATTCCTTTGCCATCATTTATTAAAATTTTAATGAAAAATAAATGGTTTGTGACGGAGTAGAATTTTCAAGCATATGTAATTAAAAGACGTTATCTGCAAAAGCATCGTTTATGCTTCACTTTCTTTTTAAATTTTGCATGTAATTGCATTCATAGATCTTTCAGCAGGCTATTTATCACTCCTTAAAAATTATCATGCGATATCTGAGTTTTATACTTACCTTAAAAGTATTTTAAATATTTATAGTGGACTATTGAATAGCATTGCTGTTTTGTGATTACTTCTGTGATGGATGAAGAGTTAATATCGTCCACAGTATTTCCTTTCCTCATTTTTTCACATTACCTCATTTCGTAATGTAGAAGAGTCAGTATTTAAAATCCTATCTATTTAAGAACGAAGTAAATGTGATGAACATTACACGAGGAATATAGGGTGTGTTTGAGATGTCTTTTCGTGTTTCACGTCGCAAACGAGAAATGTCAGTTAAGGCAGAGTAAAATAATAAATTTCCCCAGCTGGGATTATGATCGACTTCTTTCAGCTATATTGTAAAATAAAATCAGTATTAATAATAATGTAATAAAAAAGTCTGAAAGCTTTCAGATTTTACATTACGCCCAAAAGGGTGTTTGTTTAACCTTTTGGGAGTTACCTTTATTTATTCAATATCATGTTCTTCACTCAAACCATAAAATTCAATTCAACAGCAATATCGCTAAATAATTTAAAATGAGCATATCTTTGAAATTTGAGTTTCGTAATCAAAAACTCATAAATGTTTTACAAAATATGAAATACATAATAAAACAATTCAAAATTTCGGCTCGTATTCGGGTGGAAAAGTTCAATATTCAAAATTTGATGGCTCTATGTACCGTTGTTTTATCGCAATGCGAGAAACATTTATGCAGATTCTTCATTATTTAATTTCTTTTAATATAATACATGGCTGTAATATTTGGTGGCAATAATTTGAAAAGTGATATGCCGTTTATAGTGATTCAACGCCAAATGATAAAGTGAAATTAATAGCCCTTTGGGCTAAAATATTAATAATATTTGTTAAATATATAAAGATTCCGTGTTGAAATAAAAAGAAAAAAATTGTGTCTATTTCATTGCATTTTAAATAAGGAAATTTTATTAAATATATAATTTGTAAACAAAAGAATGGAGAGTTTGTCTTATTAATTGTTAAACGGCTAACGAGAAGCTAAATGATACATTGTCATACTTTTGTTGCTGACATTAAAAATTTCAGAAGATAATCTACTGTAGAAATCGCACTATATTATATTTCCCTCAAATTTTTAAAGTTGGTTCACTTATTTTTCAGCTCTTTTTCGAAACCTTTGCTCAAAATTAATCTTGTTGCAGTTACATATAGTTAGAGTAATATTAAGAACTCTCTGGAAGTATGCTTCAAAGATGCGGAAGTATGCTTCAGTGTCTTCGTAAGTATGTTTCAAAGTCTCCGGAAGTATGCTTCAAAGTCATCATTCTTTTTAAATGAATGTAAACCCATCACAACCCTAGGACTATGAATGTAAAAAAACATAAATCCGTTTTCTATCGAAGTGAACAAAATATGTCATAAATAAGGTAAGTTTAGCATTTGGGATTTTTTTGACACACGAGTTTCAAGCCAAACGCTGGGACACATATGTTACAGCCGAACTTATCGATGGGACACATATGTCCCATCCGTATTTAATGATGAGATACATATACCCCACACATAGCGATCGACTTACTATAAGCAAATCTATTATTCTGCAAAACTTTATTACATAAAACACATTTTTACATTGTACGATACAGGGTAAAGCATTCTTTGCGTAACATTACACATTTGGCAACTCATATACAACGAGCTCTGTACAACGAGCACAGTCCCAGCGCCTTGATTTTCCAACTATTGGAAGATGATCCCCAACATTCAGGAGATTCTTAGCAATCTTCGACTGGGCAGTAACTTTTAAAATTTTAGTGGGACATTTATGTTCTGTCAGTAGTTAAAGCGTTAACTAAAACTCTGTATTGATTGCAATAGTATAAGTACTTGAGAGCATCGCTGGCTTTGATTTGTCAGAAACAATTATGTTGCTATGACTGGAGGCACAGTATGCTTTAAACGTTTTCCTAGAAATCTGGAACGTGCATCAGCTCCAAGAAATGAAAATGTGTCAGAACGAATAACGCAATAAAGGGAAAATGTGATTCAAACTTTACAAGCACAGCTTGAGGCGAAACGTAACAAACAAGTATCCCACTTGTGGCTAACCTGTTTTCCTTAAAGGCCACCTTAAAGGTTCTGATGTGCTGCACAGAAGACGATTCAATTTGGAAAGCTTCCTAAATCTCGGTCAGATTTGTCACTATATCTAACTTAGTTTTTTTAGCATATTATCTTCTTCTTCCTCTATCCTGTTAATAGACTCGAACAAAAATTTACCCTGTAAACCCAAAAAACTAACAGAAATAAACTTGTTATAATTTGTAACAAAATAACAATTGTAAGTGACACTAATAATACGGATACGAGCTGATGGTTAAATGCACAGCTTTACCACATGGGTACCAAGATTTATTACCTCAAGCGCTCGTAGCGCAAATAATACGCAATTATTGCATTCCCAGTTATTTACCCAAATTATTTATTCCGGAAATAATGAGCCGAGAATATAATTTTTTAGTAATAAATGCAGCAAAGCCATAATTTGGGAAATATGAATGAGGGAAAATAAAACAACTTTATGCATACAGAACTTCACTGAACACTAAACCTAGCAAACAGTAAATGAGAAAAATTACGACTGATGCTACTCTAGTTCTAATAGTAAAGTACACTAGTAAGGTATTTTCTCTCTCCTACCCACCACCTGCTTTTGTGGTGTAACTGGAAACACATCTGACGTGAAACAGGGAGGTCTGGAGTACGAATCCCGGCGATGGCCTTGCACACACTTTTCGCGTCTTCTGCACCCATAAACTTAATGACTGTACACACGTTTTTTAGTTAATGGAAGTAAGAAACTTCAATTTGTTATAAAAGAAAACAAATATTCGTAATGTATTTAATAGTTGAAAAAGTTGTAAGGTATTTCTCCCGCCTTCCTGGCATGCCTTCGTGGTGTAATGGTGAACGCACTCGGCGCGTATTCGAGAGGTCAGAGGTTCGAGTTCCGGCGATGGCATTACTAATTTTTCATGTCTCCTGCTTCGAAATAACCTAATGCCTTTACAGTGGCGCACGAACTAAAAAAGGTAGTAGATGATGATTCTCTACCACCAGGGTTTGGCGACTGGGTTCCCTAATTCCCAGTCGCCCTTTAAAAGGAGAAGTATGTAAGGTATTTCTCCCGCCTTATTAGCATGCCTTCGTGATGTAAATGTCAGCACACTGGGCGCGCATTCGAGAGGTCCGAGGTTCTTAGTTCCGGGGAGGGCATTGCTCATTTTTCATATCTCCTGCTCCGAGATAACCTAATGTCTCTACGCAGTAAGTATCTTCTCTTTTCATAGATTACATACGGCCCACCAGAGGCCAAGCGCTAAATTCGCCGAACACTAGTACTTCGGTCCAAGGTTCGAATCCAGCAAACGGGATGCATGGATGTTTTTGTGGTTTTTCCCTGTGTAAAGTGTATACGAGCCAGTTTCCCTTAGAACGGACTCCACGCAGACATCCCTCCCTCTGGGCAGATAGCTCTCGAGGCATTACCATAATGACATAGAACCAAAACCAAACTAATACAACATAGCGTAGTCAAATAAGTAAAGCGTCATTGCATTTGTAGCATCTCCAGTTCAATGTAATATATATAATGTGATATTAGTGAAACTAGAATAATGCATCGTATCTTCGAATTTTCTCAATTATAGTCATACAGAGACTAAGTCTCGAGCTCCCCAAATGCTTTAAATTCATGTGACTTCTTCCACTTAAATCGAAAAATCGATATTTCTGGCAGACCACAAGGCTTTCTTCGATATCACCGTGAAAATGTGAACCGTGCAAACAACTTTTTCGAGGAAATTTCTGAACATAATAGCTCATACCTTCAGGATGAACAAGTTTTGGATTGCTTGGAAGAGAAATGTTGGTTCTTCCTCTTCGACGTCTTCCGCATCATCGAGGATTAATGAATTTCGCTTTAATATATTTTCCGATGTTACCGCTCGAGTAAAGACTTAAGGAAACTTCTCGTACTCTCGATCTATGATGACAGTAATCCTTGATTTTCTACGAATGACGCTTTATTAGTTTGCGAGCAACTCATTTTTAACATTAAGCAATGTTCATCTGTTACGCCTCAGAAGTTTAATTATCAGAAATGCAAAATTCACCATCGACGTATTTTAATCATCATATTGGGAAACGTGAAATTTTGGTGCGCCCCGGAATGTCTGTTTCGTTGATTAGTATGACGTTTGTTAAATAAATGTTGCATTAGAGCTGCTGGAAGAACATTACGAGCTTTGTAGTGAAATAAATTGCGAACTGTGTCAAAGGAATTTATTTGGGATTATTTACCTTAAGCCACTTAGTAAGGCATATAGTAACAAAGCCAGATGCAAAATCAAAGCGTTGAAACACTCATAAATATCTACAATTTTCTTTCAAGTATCAAAAATTCAGCTCGCTTGTGAAACAAGTGATATTTCGAGACTTATAATAATTATATAATACCTTAAATAATGAATTTTACATGACACATTTACAGGTGCATTAGAATACTAATTTCTCGTCATTCTGCGTTGTTATTTGCATGTATGCAAAAAAACGCCAACTGAGCAGCTTTTAGAGACGTTAGGTTATTTTGAAAGCAAGAAACGTAAATACTGAAGAATGCCCTCGACGGGACTCAAACATGGACCTCTCGAATACACACAGATTGTGCTACAGATACAACACGAAGGCACGCAGAAAGGAGGGAGAAAGCACCTTACCCTTTTTAAAGGGCGACTCAGGATTAGAGGACCCACTTGCCAAATCCTCGTGGTGAAGAATCCTCATCCACCATCTTTTAGTTCGTGTGCCACTGTAGCGACATAAGGTATTTTGAGGGAAAGGAGTAGGAGACATGAAAATTGTGCATTGCTCTTGTCGGCACTGAACCTCGACCTCTAAAATAAGCGCCGAGTCTGCTAACTATTACACCACGAAGGCATACAGAAAGGAGGAAGAAAATACCTTGTGGAGGGCGAGTGGAGATTAGGGGACCCAGCCGCCATATCCTAATGAAGAAGAATCATCATCCACCACTTTTTAGATCGGGTGCCACTGTTGCGACATTAGGTTCTTTTTTTTGAAGCAGTGGACGTGAAATATGTGCATTGTCCTCGCCGGAGCTCAAACATCGACCTCTAAAATCCGCGTCGAGTTTGCAAACTATTACACCACGAAGGCATACAGAAAATAGGAAGGAAATACCTTCCTCTTAAAGGGCAACTGGGGATTAGGGAACCCAGTCGCCAAATCCTGGTGGTGAAGAATTATCATCCACCACCTTTTAGTTCCGGTGCTACTCTAGCGACATCAGGTGTTTTTTTGGAAGCAGAAGACGTGGAAAATGTGCATTACCCTCAACGGAACTCAAACCTCGACCTCTAAAATACGCGCCGAGTTTCCTAACTACTATACACCACAAAGGCATACTGAAAATAGGAAGAAAGTACTTACATACTCCCCCTTTTAAATGGCGACTGGGGATTAGGGGACCCAGATGCCAAATCCTGGTGGTGAAAATTTAGCATCCACCAGTTTTAGTTTTTCTGTTGAACATTTGATCATTTTACAAGCAGGAAACGTGAACAATGAGCATTGCTCTAGCCGGGCCTCGACCCTGGGCCTTTCGAATACGCGCCGAGTGTGCTACCGTTACCCACGAAGGCATGGAGGAAAAAAAAGGATAAAATGCACTATAAGTTTATTTCAGGAATAAAAGAAATTGAAATTAGAAATTTAATAATTTATTAGAAGTAACGCAACAGAAAATATGTCAATGCCAGAAATAACTATAGCTGCGAACTCATTTCTGAAGCAGTCCACATTTAAAACTGTTCGAGTCAACTTCGTTTCCGCAAAACATTCATCGATACTATTTCCTGGTGACACATAATAAAATTTTAATAACATAGTAATGAAATTCAAATAAAAGTTAAATTACCGAGATTAATACATGATGCAAGAAAAAAAGAAATATCTAACGGTATCTCTTCGCGCCTTGTTCTTCAAAGTTTTCTTTTCTGTTAAGATAATAACTATGATATTACATACGGCTGAACTTACATCTCTGTTGTACAAAATGATGAATAATGAAATTTTACGGCAGGTGTAATGGATCCACTTATGAATGAATAAAAACAGAAGTTACAGCAATTTCTCACCAAGAAGAGAAATTCGCAGGAAACGAAATGTCACGCCATTCGCCCATAAAACGCATTTTATTCTGAGGTTAGGATTTTTTTTTTCTTTCGTACGTCTGCCACCAAATGACTTTCCGTTTAACACTGAGAGTCCACGGATTTAAAACTAGTAAAAAAAGGCAACCATTTTCGGTCGCTGGATTGATGCCAGCTGGCGCACCAAAACATTCACCACAAAACCGAAATTTAGGGAAATCGCCTCATCAGGAAGAATCCTCTGATTAAAGCCGCTCCTTATTCGCATTGTGGTCTGTCGGAGGAAACGAAAATTAGGAAGAAAATAAAAGAAAGAGGAAATAAAATGTTTTTCTCTAAACGCTTCTCCTTTCCTGTTTCGCTTTTCTGTTGGTGTTTGGGGTGTTTATGCCATAGCATTTTTTTGTCTGTAATTTGGATGATTAGGCATCTTCATAAAGAAAAAGATATCTAGTGTCTTGCTTTAATGAAAAGGTTTTTTATGGTATTAAAAAAGCTTTTGCAATGTTTTCCCCCCTCGTGAAATTCTTCTGAATGTCAGAAATAAAGGTTGTTGGAAATAATTTGGGATCGAATGTTGGAAAGTTTTTTAAATCTTTCCCCTGGAAATTAAGAGAAGCTACTTTTTAAAGGCTTTCCTTTCTTTCTGTTTGTTTTATAAGCTCCTTTCCGACAAGATAATTGCCCTTCCTTATAGGATGGAATAGTAGTTGAAAGAAAATGTTTAGTCTACTGTTAAAAAAATAAAGCCATCTACGCGGAAAGCATGCTGCCAAATTCATCTTATACACTTTTCTCCTGAGGAAACCTCGCCAAATTATTAATGCACTAAGTAGTATTCATAAGAAATTTACTGAGGAAAACAAAAACCAGTACCAAGGAAAATTATTGTTGCGTAACCGAAATTTCGGCAATACATTTGTCTAGGTGACATATTTAATTCATTCAATTTTCAAGATCACAGGTTACTGAAAGCGTGAGAAGAGCCATTTCAAATATGAAATGATGGTATAAATAACCAATGTAACTGCCAGAAGTTTTCATGCAAAAGGCAAAGGTGCATGAATTATGTCGTAGAGGTTCCGTATGTCAGTTTGTGGGATAGAGTTCCATGCTTGTTGCACATAATCTGTCAAAACAGGGACAGTGAATGCTGGTTCTGGATGACGCCATATTTGTCGTTCAATGATGTCCCTTATACACTCGACTAAAGAACGATCTAGTGATCTAACAGGCCAACACAACAACATGTTGATATTCTGTACAGCATGGTAGCGCAGCGGTATGAGGGCAAGCGTCATCCTCTTGGAAAACACCCCCTGTAATGCTGTTTATGAATGTCAGCAGAACAAATTGAATAACCAGACCGATACAGAAATTTGCAGTCAAGCTGCGTGAAATAAGTGTGAGAGTACTCTTACTCCATAACTCCAGGTGTAGGTCCTGTGTGTTAAGGCCGCAGACCACAGACCACAGACAGGTTGGTTGCAAGCTCTCACTTGGCCTCTTTCTAACTAACAAACGACCATCAATGGCACAAAGCAGATTAGGCTTTCATCAGAAAACCGGTCTCCACTCCTTTCGCCAGTGAATTGTAGGTCGACACCGCTGACGTCGCAAACGGCTGTGGTTTGGAGTCACTGGAATGCACGTTACAGGGCGTCTGGCCAGTACCCCGTACATACATTATTGTATGTATGATGTATAGGGTACTGGTCTAGCTCGGAACTGTCATGAGGTAGCCTATTGGTAACAGTTCGTTGTATCACTACGTACTAAAAAGTAACATCTTAGACAAAAGCTGCAAAATCTAATAAACAATTTATTAATAAAGTGCGACAATTTAAAGGCAGCGTAAATGCCATTACTTTATCATATATTTATGTAATAAAATATTATTACGTATTTACTTAATCAAAAGTAATTGTTATATTACCAAAATGTAACCAGAAACAGCTATTATGTTACTAATATGCAATTGCTTTGTTGTTGATACATTGTTGATATTATTGTTACGTTATTGATATTTTATGTAACCAAATTATGTAATATTGTTCTTATGTAAATATTGAAAAACTTGTAATTAAATGGCAGATAGTAGATGACGCCACGTAATAAGCAATTAAACTCATAATTCGTCATGTCGGTGCAGCTGCTTATTTCGCGGTTTCCTGTCCTGTCACTATGGTACCAACTTCAACAGTATAGAGGTGCTACTAACGCTACACTTGTGCGCCTAGCGCGAAATTTTAAAAAACGTCATTTTTCAGATATATAAACATGCACAAGCTCTTCTTGGTGTTGAGATTTTTTTTCCGTAAATATATATACTAAAGTCAATCGGAAAATTAATATTATTTAAAAACTGACTAATAAAAAATAATGCTTTAAAATAGACACAGTAAAATATAAATTCCATTTACAAATACCGAAATATTTCACTGGGCAGCAGAATATTTAATGTCTGTATCAAGTACCCGAAATACAACTGAATTAGCATTTGCAAAGGCTTAAACACGAGGTTAAAGAAATATTTGTAAGTACATTTATCACTTCCGTATGCTGCTAACATATAACCTGATTCCGTACATTGTGATTTAAAATAGGTTAGGTTATTCAATTATGGCAAAGCACACGAGGGCTATCTGCCATCGTGGAGGACTTTCTAAAGGAAACTGGCTCGTATACACGTTACACATGGGGAAAACCACGAAAACGCCCATACAGCCAGCCCGTTCGCAGGATTTGAACCTCGGACCGAACTACCAGTGTTCAGCGTCTTTACCGCTCGGCTGCTGGTGGGCTCGTGATTTAAATTAGTGAAATGGTAAATTCTGTTATATTAAGATAGGTATAAAACCTGACGCGAAATATACACAATTTACTTCAGTCAAAAATTACAAGGCCAAAAATTAAAAATTTTATCATTTGAAAAATGTGAATTAAATAGGGTATAAAAGCAGTCACAGATATTATTTATTTATATTGCACCGGAAATAAGTTACAATATTTACAAGCAATTCACGTGTATAAGAACACTATAGTCGCGAAACTAGCAATTTCACAACTTCCGTTTTAAGTGAATATGAATTTGTTCACTTTTCTAACAGACTATTTTAAACTAGGATCGTAGAATGGAAATCCATATGCAGAACTACTCAGTCAGTTTTGACCTTGAAGTTTGATAGGTGATTTACTTTGAGAGAATTAATGAGTAAATATCTGTAACGCTGAGTTGTATAGTTTCTACAAATAATAAAATATGTATGTAAGCTTGTACAGTCATTAGGATTTATTTGGAAGCAGGAGTCATGAAAAAGGAGCAATGCTCTCACCGGGACTCGAACCACGGACCTTTCCAATACGCACCGAGTATGCTTCCAATTACAACACGAAGGCATGCGAAGAAGGCGGAAGAAATACCTTTCATACTCCCACTTTTAAAGGGCGACTGGGTATTAGGGTACCCAATCGCAAAATTCTGGTATTGGAGAATCATCATCCACCACACTTTTAGTTCGGGCGCCACTGTAGAGTCAAAAGGACTTTTTTTAAACAGGAAAGATGAAGAAATGAGCAATACCCTGACCGGGACTCGAACTACGGACCTCTCGAATACGCGTCGAGCGTGCTGACCACTACACCACGAAGGCATGCGAAGAAGGTTGGAGAAATACCTTATAGCCTAAATTGATCATATTAGCTAACAAGGAAAATGCTTGCAGTTTTAGCTAGACATAACGAGGACAGGAAGTAATGAACAGGAATATCTAATGGAACTTTCATTTTAAGATACCTTTTGCACAAAATATACAATAAAAACGTAAATTTGCATGTCAAAAAAGCATTGGCAACTTTCTAATCGACTATGCAAATTTTGTTATTTTTAGGTCTCGTGTTTGAACTGATAAGAAACCCTGTTAGTATAAGTCTGCAGAGCTCTTTTAGAAGGTTATTTTGTTAATACTGTGATAAAATGGCTTCGAAGTCGAAGAAGTTGGGTGCTAATGTTAAAAAACATGATTATTCGGCTCAGAAATGGGGGTTTAACTTATCGTGCTATAGGAATACAACTGAACATAAGTTTATTTACTGTTAGAAGTGTTGTAGGAAAGTTCAACGAGACAAGATTGATGCAAATAAGATTAGAAGTGGACAGCCTCGAATATTTTCTGCAAGGAAAAAATGTGGCATTATCAAAAAGATTAAGGAAAACCTTAAAATAAGTGCACCCCAGTTAGCCAAACATGTTACTAATACTTCGCGTAAAACTTTTAGTGCAGAAGAAACAAGAACTTGGAAGAACTTCTTGGAAAAGCAAGTAGAAAGAAACCTTTCGTTTAAGAAATAGATTAATTTTTTTCAAAATCTCCTGCAAGTTTATCAAACAAGTTTTGGAATACAGTTATTTTCTCCAACAAATCGAAGTTTAACATTTTCGGGAATGATGGACGACAATATGTGTGCAGAAAGCCAAACACCGACTGTAAAACATGGTGGAGGAGCGTCGTAATTTGGGTCTGTATGGCAGTAAACGGTATTGATAACCTGTGTTTCATTGGTGGTGTTATGACAGCACGTACATACAATGACATAATGCGCCATAACTTCAAATTCAGTGCCCAAAACTTAACTTAGGAGCATCATTCGTGTTTTAACAGGACAATGACTCCTAAGCAACAGCGAACCTCATCCGAGAGTGGTTACTCTGTGGCGTTCCTCGTCAGTTAAAGACGTCGCCTAAATCATTAAACATAAATCCTAGTTGAAAATTTGTTACAATTTGAACCTAGAAGTCAGAAAAAATGCAATTTCGTCTAAAGATGAATTTAAGCATGTACTCCTGCAAGAATGGCACAAAATTCCCAATAATACTGTAAGATCTGTCTGTGGTATTCCACATACACAAATCCTAGGACCTACAATGACCCTGGCGAATTATCGCATAGGCGTACATGAAATACCATACCAGCACAGAAGAAGAGTGAAAAGTAACTCTTTATTAATTCAAAGTTGAACAGAAAGGAACGATCTTCATGTTTACAAAACACCACCAATTTCTGGTGGGAACTCAAATGTAGACTATAATTGAAGTCGAATCTAAAACAGAAGAGTGCTGGATTAGCACGTTAATTTTCACCTAGCAGGTTGAATCTCAAAAACTTAACAGGCATGATGAAAATCCGAAATGGCCAAAAGGCTTACTGATGTAATAGCGAGATAGCAACGAAGCATGCCCTGGCTAGCGAAAACACGCTATGAATAATCTCAGAGTTTTCTCCGTTTAAATATTCACTTCGCTTAACTTTAAATTTACATCCTGGCGAGAAAATACAAGGGGAAGTTGAGTGGTTCAGGAAAGGTAAAAAACATAAATGTTTTATGCAAAGTAAGAGAAGCCCTACAATACAACTAAGACTTTGGTTTTCTATTTGAGAAACAGATTGCAAACTGTTATAAATGCAAAAATTATGAATATGAAGTATTAAATTTTTTCCCACATTTTGCTGTATGATCTTGTTTGACGTGCAAATTTACTTTTTTGTCGTATATTTTCTGCAAAAGGCATATTAAAACGAAAGTTTCATTAGATTTGTGTGTTTATTACCTCCTGTATTCGTTATGCCCAGTTGAAATTGTCCAGTATTTCCGTCGTTAGCTAATATGATCAATTATAGGCAATTGCCAGTACTTTTTTAACCACTGTCAAACCGACGCATATTAACTAATGATTATCCAATACTGACAGTAGCGGAAAATTGCAGGCAAATGCAACGATGATCATCGATCAACAAGCGATGATCCTGTTATCTGCAAACTGCAAGATTATCAAACAATTATAAGCCCCATTCATGCCATTTTCAGGTACAGAATTTTCTGCATATGAGAAGAAAAACAGCTGAAGAAAGATATATTTATAGTTTTAATCATTTTATTTAGGTATAAAAAATTCAAATATTAAATAACTGGATTTAGATATGTATGAGCATGATATTAGATTTTCATAAAATTTATTTTCGCCTGAATACTTACAGTGTCTCACAAAAGTGATGGAACACTTGTGCTTTAGAAAAGGAAACTGTAGTAAAATAAATTAAAAAACATGTAAAAATTTTTGTGGGTGTGTTTCATACTTAAATTTAGTAACAATTATTACATAACATGCATTTTCTCAAAATATTAAAATATTAATTTAATAAAAATACAATTGTTTAGAACGGAGTAAAAAATGGCTCACATAAGTGACGGGACACTTACTTTTCCATCAAGTATTTATCCAAAATTTTACTTTTTAAAAGGTTGTAATATTTTGTTGGATTTCCTTTTACTTTTGAAACATGATTTAATCTTCTTGGGATGGATTCGACTAATTTTTTTTGTGATTTCTGGAGTGATTTTATCCCATTCTTCTTGAAGCACCGATTTTAATTTTGTTTTGAAGAAATGGTGTATTTGCTAATTCTTGATTCCAATTCTTGCCAAATGCCTCTATGGGATTTAAGTCTAAAGATTGTGGTGGTGTTTTTATTATTTCAGGACAGTTATACAGCAGCCAGAGTCTAACGTTCAAAGCAGTGTGCTTGGGGTTATTGTCCTGGTAGAATTTAAGATGGTTATGAAGGTTCAATTTTCGTGCTGAAGATTTCAAATTTTGATTTAATATGCCAATATACTTTTACTGATCCATTATACTGTCAGTAAAAACAAGATTACCAACTCCAGCGGACGACATACACCCCCATACCATAATTCCTCCTCCACCATGTTTTACTGTTGGCACCAAGTTCTGTTTGCGAAATTCTTCCCTGGGTTTTCTCCCCACCAAGATTCTACCGTCAGAACCAAATATATTAAATTTACTCTCATCAGCAAATATAACTTCACTCCAGTAATTAGAATTCTTATTTATGTTGGATTTTGCGAAGGCCAGTCCGAGTTTTCTATTCTTTTCACTTACGAAGAATGGTTTTCTAGCTGCTCTACCGTGATATCCAGGAGATCGAATTACTCTTCTAATAGTCTCAGGATTACAAATTACTCCATATAATGCTTGTAAATCAGCAGCAACTTTATGAGCACTCATTCTCGGATTTTTTTAATATTTCGAATGATAATTCGCTTTATTCCATTGGATAGCTTTGATGGTCGTCCAGGTCTTCTTTTATCCTGAATCATATGATTCTTTTTATATCGTTAAATGATATTGAAAACTGTTGAGTGACTCAAGATAATTGTTTCAGCAGTTTCTCTAATAGATTTTCCACGTTCAATATGCAAATTAATAACTAATTTTCGAATTTAAGGCAAAGTTGCTTTTCGTTTAGCATTCATGGCTGCACAGAGCTAAAAAACACAAAAATTCCAAACCAAACTGGAGAGAAATAATGCAGACGATTTTATAAATTATTGCAAATTGTTTTGAGTAAAAATAAAAACCTCAAAAAATATTTTATTGCTTACTTCAGATGATTTTTTTGCATAGTCTAATAGTGTACCATCACTTATGTGGGCCATTTTTTGCTCCGTTCTAAACAATTTTATTTTTATTAAATTAATATTTTAATACTTTGAGAAAATGTATGTTATGTAATAATTTTTACTAAATTTAAGTATGAAACACACCCACAAAAATTTTTTACATGTTGTTTTAGTTTATTTTATTACAGTTTCCTTTTGCAAAGCACAAGTGTCCCGTCACTTTTGTGAGGCGCTGTATGTTTCAATCTACCACTTGAATTCGATAAAAAAAATTAAACCCAGTTCTTCTCCGTCATCATCGTCTATTAAAATAATGTTTTTTTCCTAGTTTATAAAACCTGTGCACGTCATGAAGACTGAAAATTCTATCTGCAGCTAATGAGGTAAGGTTCGAGTGTCTCCAAATATCATCACCTGGCAAATTAGTCTCTTCTTTATTCGTTAAAATTAGCCAACCTAGAAAACTGGAAATTTCAATTCGATTTCAAGTTTTTCTTCGCAAATGAGATTAAATAATTATCACAACGAAATCTTTTCACTCGCATTTTTTTCTGTTTTCTAAGAATGAGCATGAATCATTCGAGTTATGATTTTCACATTAATATCAAAATAAATGAGAATCGTTAAAAAGGCTTGTCTTAAAAGCTTCATTCGAACGTTGGACAGACATTTGAAGGATAGTATAGTTCCAGATTTTCACTTTACCTTTGACAGATGAATTTGTTTTAATAGCGTTGTGAAATTATATTTGATTGCAGATGGTAGGGAAGAGTACCATAATTTGTTCGAAATATAATTGTTTGTTTAATATTCCAGAACTTTTTAACATAACTATTTGTGATTGATTATCTATAAATCATCATATTTCGTGAGTAATTGGCACCTAGCGGATAAAAGTTTCGCTTTCATTGTTAAAATTTCAGATGAAATGCAATTTATTTGGATCTTTTTTTTCAAACTCGGAAAAATATAGACGCTAGGAGGCTTTCATTTCGTTTCGTAACTGGCATTTATTGTATTTAAAATATTCATATGAATATTAAGCTAAACTATAAATTAAAGCTAATTATAATATGTTAAAAAACTACATATACATATGTAAGTTTTTACTCATGTCTAATTGGCCACTTATGTTTATTTGCACATTCGTCTTACACGTTTTTGTAAAGTTTTTTCAGTAGTGTTTTATTTTAAATTTATGGCAGACGTGTTTGGAAAAGAAACGATAAGAATTGAGACCTACTGTATAATGTAGTTTCTTTTATTTATTTATTTTTCTTTTTCCTTTCCTTATTTTTCTATTAATGTTTTATCGCTTCTGTCTCAATTATTGTCGTTTGAGTAAACGCGTAATGGAGTTTAGCTGTACTCGAATTTGTCACGCTTTTCCCATGATAAGTCCGTGATCAACCTCGAGTTAGGCTAAATTGCCATTTACTGCCATTCATTGTTATTTATTCTGGTGTTTTTAATATTTAATTTAGCTAGTGCTTAAAATTGCTTTTAATTTTTTACTTGTTTTAATTTTTTTAAATGTTGTTTTTTCAATACCTTCATTTAGGTTTCTAGTCATTTACAACTGCTTTTACTTTTTAGTAATTGATTTTTGTACAAGGTTTTTAACTCTGGAACTAAGATACCAAATTTACTTTTAGGTGATTGCTTTTAGAGTTTTACTCCTTTTGCTTATATATATATATTACAAGAGATTAACCTAAACATAAACCGAAATTTTAAAGTAAATTAGGGCTACCAAACTAAATGAGAATTATAACACATTTTCAAATTGTAAATTTTAAGAGTTTTCAGAGTATTTTCTTTCTCTAATTTAGAGTTGCAAAGTCGCTGTGCACATGAGAATTAAAGCAGGTGAACGCTGGTAGTTCGGTATGGTTTTCGAATCTACGTGTACGAACTGGATGCATAAGCTTTCTCGCTCTGTGTATAGACGAGTTAGATTCTCTTAGAAACCCCTTCACGAAGATATCCCGGTCTCTAGACAAACAGCTCTCAAGTGTTTTCAGCATTCAAATAAACCAAGACAAACCTTCTCTAATTTAAAGAAAAAACGATTGTGTGTTTTGCGTATATTTAAAAAAAAGTATTCGATTAAAATATTCCGTAGTAAAAAAATATCTTGCTACAATGTAAAGGCAAATGAAGGGAACCGGAATAAGTAGATTTTAATGCAATGTGCGTGCTGACATTGCGCTGACGATCTGCTGGCATGAATAGTATATTCTGTGCAGATTTAGAGCTGTGTGCTTCGTTATACGAGACTGAAGTTCATTGACATGTATTTTATATACGTGATTGCGGCTGAAACAGGACAACAAATCAAAGATGGTACAGAGAATGATCCCAGATTATTTCCTTTTGGCAGCTAATAAATAGTGGCAGTACTTCCTTCCCGCAGCCTTATAGGTAAAATGTATGCCGGAGAATTCCATGCTTATGCTGCATACGTCCGAATACACTCGGGAAAGGTGATTTATACCAAGAGGATACTTTTACATACCGCTGAAAAACATCTTTAGTCATTTCAATACGCCATTTCCATACACACACACACAATGTTTTAATCGCACACACAATGTTTTTAATGTTTTAATCGTTCAGCAAAAAATTTTCCGTACATTTTCTTGCAGAGTTTAAATGAGTAATTAATAGTTCGATGGAGTTTGTTAAAAAATTTAATAACTAAAAATATTGTACCAAGTAATCGCCAAACTTGATAAATTTTGTTTCTCGCTTTCTCTATGAAACATTTCTTCTACAAATGGTTTTGAAAACTGACCTCTTATAGTAAAATCGCTAATACGAATTTTGCATGCAATGATCTGGAACGTTTTTTGTTTAATTCATTAAAGCATGATAAAAATTTTGTAAATTGGCCTCTAGCTCCACGGCAATTCGGGCTCTATGGTTCTTCATGTAAAACGGTAAATTTTATATTCCAGGACATTCATAACCATAGTGATAAAACTCTTCTCATAATGATCTGTTTTACACATCGAAGAACCTTGTCGAATTACCCGTTTAAGATCAATATTCATGGTCAACAAAAACTGGAGAATTCTTTGATAAGCATGCTGTAAAATGAAAAAGCTTCCAAAATTTTATCTAACGAAATTAAGTGTTATTTATACCATTTTAAGTCCTTTAATTTGTGACCTGTTTTAAAATAAAGACTTTTGAAAAGATGCATTTAAATTTAATTGTATTGTACAAACATTAGGTATTTTTTTGAAAAGCAGGAGAGATGAAGAATGAGCAATGCCCTCGCCGGGACTCGAACCACAGACCTCTCAAATACGCGCCGAGCGTGCTGACCACTACATCACGAAGGCATGCCAAGAAGGCAGGAGAAATTCCTTATATACTCCCCCTTTTAAAGGGCGACTGGGAATTAGGGGACTCTATTTCCAAATCCTGGTAGTAAAGAATCATCATTCACCACCTTTTTAGTTCGCTCGCCACTGTAGAGTCACTAGATTTTTCGATGCTAGAGAAGCAGAAAATGAGTAATGCCCTCGCCGAGACTCGAACTACGGACCTCTTGAATACGCGCCAAGAATGCTGACCACTACACCATGAAGGCATGGCAAGAAAGTGGGAGAAATATCTTATAGTGTATGTCATGATTTAATTTAAGATTCTTTTCTTGCAATGAACGATAGATAAATAATCTTTGCACATCCAATAATGAGAATGTACCCAACATATAATTGGTATTTTAATTAGTAGAACAAAGTAATTTTGACAGCTGGCAAGATGACTTAAAGGTAAGTCCGTAAGGAAACTTAATGTAAATCCCTTTTAATATCGTGTAAGTACGGGTTCTGTCCGTTATAAACTGTATCCATAAACAACGTCACAATGATGCCATTTGAGCCAAGTTTCAGCCAGTTCCTGGAAACGTGTATTTAATACTGAAATTTAATTGCACGCGATACATTTCAGGAGACTTAACTGGCGCATTTTCCTTAATAATTAATCAGAAATATCTTCTCGTACTTAATAAGCTTAGCAGAAATCTTTATTTATTATTCTGATAGTTTACGACATGCCTTTTATCAATTTTTACCTGGAAGAAGATGACATATACATTCTTTGAAGATCACCATCTTATGGGATATTAAAATTTAAATACATGAAACATTATAGGTTATTCAATTTACTTCAATGAATTTAAGTTAAATGTTTCTAATAGTTTTAGAAAATTAGTAATAATTTCAATAAAGGTATAGTGGTAAGAAAAATAAAATTGTTTGTGAAAGAAACCACTAATACGATTTGCTTCCAGATAAATTTGAAGGACCAAGACTGAGTAGCTTGCTCCAGAAAGAAGCAGATTATTGTTCCCAGTCAAACTGTACAATTTGTGAATGTATTTCTCTTAGTTTTAGTCTAGATTTAGAAATTTTTATAAAGTTGGCCCTAAACAGGAAAAATGAAATAATGAATTTCATTCAAGGAAGCAGAATTGCTACAAGTTTAAACTTTGACGTAAGAGTTTTTGTAGAATTTACACTCTTAAACAAGGTCGTTTTTAGACTTTATTCTTCCAGTAGTTAAAATTCTGGTGGGGAAAGATATAAGGTTTATCCTAATTTTATAACAGTTATTTTATGCATCTTTCCTATCCCTTCTATCTTCAGCTTGCAATTTCCTACCAGAACGTATTTTTAGAAACGAGGTTAATGTAAATGAGTAAGAGTAGTATTTAAGTCGATATTTCACTGACTTCGTTAGAGAGCCCGAGTTCCTGACTAGCACGTGTCTGCCTTTGGCTACGTCTCTCCTAAGCTATTGCCACACTCGGCTGTACTTTAGGACCTTGATTGGCTTAGCCGATTTATTGAGATTTAGGGACTACTTAGAATCTTGATAGCTTCGGATATATCTTTCAGTTAGCTTTAGTTAAGCTAGTTAAGTTTAATTTCATATTAATTTGAGTTCAAGCCCAAGTGGAGGCTTTGTTGTACGCTCCGAGTTAGGAGCTGATTGTGCCATATTTATTTTGAGAAATAAAGGGTAGTTAACACTTTTTGAGTCTTACGCCTCTGTTCACACACTTAAGCGATTATTCGCTTATCAGTGTTAGGGGTTTTCAATTATTGAACTGTGAAATAAAAAGATGAAACTCCACAAAATATCAAAACCACCCCATAATTACAAATACGAAATATACTATTTCTTTTTTTCAAGTAAATGTAACAATCATCGGACTATACCCATGTAAGTTATGGTGGTTTCAACTAGCTTATTGATACGCCAGTGAACCCAAGTTCAAATCCAGCATAAGCATGGATTCTCGCAGTTGAAGAATGGGATCACTTAGAGTCGCTTTATCTGAAATCTATCCCAAAGTTATTTTAATCTTTGCGTTACTTGAGTATAAAACTTCAGATGTAACTCTTGTTACTTCTACTGTTCCACTATCAGTGAGTGCAGAAAGGAAAGCACATACAAGAAATTCCTTCAATTAACAAAGCTGCAGAATTTAGCAATCAAACCTTTCTGCCATCCAACTATGCAGAGAGAAATAATTCCAATCTTATTCATCCAACGCTTTGCTTCAGCAAAATAAAATTGCCCCCGTCTAGCGAAAATTCAAACAGTTCGTCTCCAACTGCATTACTGATTAATACAAAAATTAAGGAAAAGTGGATTCAGCAGTCTATTTTTAAACTTCCCCTTCAAATATCATGAAATGGAAAGGTCGTCTCCGTAATAGTGGTAGTGGTTTCCAGTATATACTGCCATCCATAAAAGAAGCGATTGAAATAGCCATTCTAAAAAATCTCAACGAATTTACCTTAATATCTGAGTACAAACTAGCTAACTTAGCGATTAAGAATGCTTCAAAACAACTTCAAAATATTGGCAAGATTTGTAAAATGATGTTTCACAGCGAAAACACACATGTAACGTGATCCCTAATGTAATCTTCGCATTTCTATACTCGAATCCTTCATTAAATTATATACAGTGTGTATCACCCCAACGGTTACAAACTTTAGGATAGCTAGAGTACACCTAGATGATAAGAAATCACATAGAAATGCATAGTCAGAAGCGGTTTCCTTGGACGGCAGTGACGACACAAAACGCAAGGACACAAATAGTAAGACAAAACGTGTTTTATTATGTTTAGTACAGCAGAAACCAACAAATAAGAACAAAAACAAACATTATCAAACAAAAACAAAACAAAAACAACGATCATCATTACAGAAGGTGATCGAAATTACGATCCCGGGCCGTGATGCAAGCCTCACTTCTCCGGCACATGGAAAATCTGCATCACGAATGGAAGATGCATGACGCACGGTTCCTGCATCACGAAATTACGACACGGACCATGACGCACGGTCCGTGTCGTAATTTCGAACACCTTCTTTGATAACGATCGTTATCTCTTTAATGCTGTTTTTTCTTTGTTCTTGTACTTCGAAGAATAAGCATGCTTTCTCACCCCATTCATGTCCTTTCTTTCTTGATTTTTGAGTCGTCGCTACCGCGCCAGGGAAACGTTTCCGACCGCGCATTGCTATATGATTTCCCATCATCTAGATGTACTCTATCTCTTCTGAACCTTTTCCACCGCTTTATTGATGCATCTTGTATAACAGGAAACGAACCCGTCCCTACATATTTCTACGCAAAAAATATGAACTCTATCAGTGTATATGGAGAGCAGAGAACTCTCAATCGTCTACTTTCTCATGCCCCTTAACTGAGTGGAGATCTTATGTGATTATTCTAACTGATCTCCTGGTATTCCAAAGGCTTCTAATTAAGGATAAACATCAGTCTTAAATATTATGCTGGCACTCTTTCTACGGTCAAGATCATTTTCGAGTAAAATTCCTTCATGCTGCATAAATTTAGTGAAAATTTACATAAACAAATTTACAAAATAGGAGGTTTGAAAGGCTTCCACTTGTGAACTTCATAAACTGTAATAACCAGCTCCAGCATACCATTTTGAGTATCGTTTTTTAAAAAATTGTGTTGGTTTCTTGTCCAAATTATATTTTGAATTCTCAAATCCATGATATCTCACAGTTTTCCTTGCTAATATTTTCGGACAAGTTGATATCGTGGACATCTTTTGAGTATTATTACAATTCAGTATAATATTGTGCTCCCAGTACTTATTATAACTATCTCATTATGATTATCGGTTGTTTTTGTTACAACAAAACAGGCGTTTTCAAATTATTTTGTGAATTCCGAACTGTTACATTGCATCTCATTCCATTTGCATTCAAACTACACTGTAATCTCTTTATGTCCTAAATCCTTATTTTTAATAAATACTCGATGCGGAGCGTATAGTGGAATTGCACGATGTACTATAATTGGTCAACCATAGGGTATCCCTTGGGCCACTTCAGTTGCTCTATTCCTCAACCTTTACTTGTAAAAATTTATAAAGTTTGCAAATTTCTTTTAGGCTTAGTATAGGAAAGCATTATGAACTGTCCCATAATACATCGCTGGTGTGTTTTATAATTTTACCTGTAACTGTATCTATCTGAATGGTCATTTCTCAAGGTTAGGAGGTGGAGAATTCATAAATTGTATCTTACAGGCTGATGACAGGAAAAATCTGGAATTCAGCTTACGTTTTTAATCTTTGTACCTTTTGCCATAATTAGGCTCAAAAGAGAAGACTGTCAATTTTACTTTACGATTTAATAAAAGAATGCATAATATTTGATAAAAATTGCGCTGTGAAGTTCATGTCCCTTAACTGAGGATAATCACATAAAATCTCCACAAACTGATATCCTGGTATTCCAAAGGCTTCTATAATTAAGGATAAACATCAGTCTTAAATATTATGCCGTGAGTTCAGGAATAAGAAAGGAATTATTGCGATTCTAAGCTACGAGTTGAACATTTCGTGCTATTTAACATCTTCAGAAGATCAAAATATCAGTACACCGTAATGGCAGTTCTGATGTAGATGCTCTTGGGTACATGGTACATTACAACGCATAGAATTCCAGGACAGTACTTACAGGAGTGTCTTTTAAGAACATAGTTAATATAGTTAACATAGTTTTATACGTAATATAGTTAATATAGTTAAACAAATATAGTTAACGAAAAATTGGGAATAAATTACTAAAGAAGCTTAATTTTACTTGATATAGAAAGAGGAAAAAGCAATCCTGGTAATTAAAGTTTTCTTTATTATGATTTTAAAATTAATAAGCCAAAATGCGTTGAAGTTTATTTCTGTTTTGCTGGAGGAAACGTTAATGACGTAATTAAGAGATACAGAAATATTACCGTTGTTAGGAAGTGGAAAATGAGGTTTATTATAACTTTTCTAGAATAATTAGCTTAAGCATTACTTCATTATCTTCAGAAAAAGAATGTTTTTATCATTTTTAGAAATAAAAACATTTCAATAGTTGCATCAAAGATTTAAGATAATCCCTGTGTTTTGCCTTCCGTAATGCTCATAATATATTAATGCGCCAGCGTGATAACTTGGTTAAATCCTTTTCGTATAACTAACTATAGGATAGAAACAACTGCTTATTACACTCTTATTTTATTTTAGATTTTCTATATATGTATGTTCATTAAGGTTTTTAATTTCATTTTCCGGTTCTTATACATAATTAGCAGACCTACTTTCGTTAAGTAATAAAATGTCACGGATTTGCATTCATTATTTTCTCTTAATAAAGAAAGGATATTGAAATATAAAACTATAAAGCCTCTGATATTGCACCAAATGCAACCACATACGTATTATGCAAAATTGGGACACTCTCTCGACATATTTAAAAGAATACGTGATGTGTCGTTAAAGAATTGCGCCTCTGCATGTTTCCTAAAGAAAAACGGTTCTCATTTTTTGGTGTCAGGGAGCCCTTTTCATAAAAATACTTGTAGCAGAACTCCAAACCTCCTGTGTCTTACAACTTAACAATGTTTGGAAGTAGTGTAAAAGAGGAAGAGGGTGTAATAGTAAAGGAATGTAAAGATATAGCCTACGTAGCTACACGATATCCATGCGATGAAATTGTTTTAACAAAGCTTCAAATTTACCTTAAAGTTTCAGTTTATTCTGAAATAGCGGAAGTACCTGATGCCAGTTAAGTTAGAGTAATTTACTTAACAACAGAGAGAACGATGCCGCTGTAATCAATCTCTAATAACGATGCTAAAATTACGATTTATAGCTAGACGCTTTTCAGTCTGATACGATATGGAACCCACATAAAAAATTTTGATAGAAGATAAACTAAAGGCCAGTTTATACTTCTCCGAGTGCGCTCCGAGTGACTTTCGGCGAGCCCCTCGTCCGAGCGTCTCGAACCGAGTAAAACGAACCTGTACTCTGATATATCGTTTACACCAATCAGAGCGGACTGACACCTCGCCTTCGTTTGTTTGCAAAGTGGACACCGACGTGCAGCTTGCTGTGCTTGAAGTTTGCGAAGTTAAATTCCATCAGGGCAGATAGCAGCCGAAAGCAATTCTCTCACAGGACGGGAGTTTTGCTTCGCTAAGCCTGACTTTAGGAGGGAAAAAAAGGTTTAAGTCCAATGTCTTAATTTTTGGTACCGTTTTAGCGTATTACTTACGCTATCCTATACGTTAAAATCAGCTTTTTTTTTCCTTTACTTCACTTAAAAATATGTAAACAAAAATTGCTTAGTTTGAGAAATAATTTTTGGGAGTGCCATTCAAATAATTCCGATAAAATGCATTAATAAATTTAAAATTAATAATAAAAAATCTGACAGTTTTCAGATTGCAAATTACGTCCAAAGGAGCGTTCTTTTAACATTTTGTGTGTTACCTTTATTTATTAAATATCATGTTCTTCGCACTTAAACCATAAAATTCACTTAAAGAACAGTATCGCAAAATACTTTTAAGCAGCATATCTTTAGAATTTCCGACACGCAGTATCACACGCTGGGGATAAGAATGCTTTTTCTATACAACATTGCATTGCTCCCTCTGAAATCCTTGAGATTGTTAATCAGAAGTTCGTTAAAGTTAAACAAAATATGAAATAAAAAATAAAGCAAATTCCAAATTCCAAATTTCGGCTTCCAGATCACCATATTCGGCTGGAAACGTACGTTATTCAAAATTAGATGACTCTAGGTACTGTTGTTTTATCCCATTTGGAGGAATACACATGCATTTATGCAGATTCTTCTTTATTTAATTTCTGTAAATATAATACAGGACTGCAATGTTTTGTGGCAACAGATTGAAAAGTGATTCAAACCTGTAATGTTTCCGACGCAAACTCGCAAAACGAAAAAAATAGTCCTTCAGGGAGAAAGCCCCTATAGACTAAGAAGATTTTTTTAAGAAGAAACAACAAAATGTTTCGCGGCAAATGAAAAGCAGGCCCTCAGCGAGCTCAGTTTTACAATAAAAGTTAGAAATATTTTCATTGCATTATTTTCGAACCATGGCGGAAAAAATTATCCCGCCATGTTTCCGCCACTTAAGTTTCCAAAACCATGCATAAATTTGTCCAAGACTCGTACTGACGTTTTTCTAAACAACTTTTTGAATTTTATTTTCACTTTTCTTTTTCCTGCCTCTTCAATGTCTCTTCAGAGTCGTCACATTTTTAATTGACACTTATTAGCTAAGTATCAGCAGGCATTCGGAAAAATATATCCATGTAAAACTGATACTCCGAATTGTAAACTTTTAATCTTTAATTCTGCATGCTAACAATAGAATTAAATTCTTTTACACTCATGTCCATAAATTAAGGATAATTCGGAGTCACGTCACATCTTCAATGCAAATATCAGGAAGTAAACAGATAACACCGATGGTACGTCACAATGACGAGAGTGATATATAAGGAATACAGGCAAAGAAGTAAAATTGTTCGCAGGCTCTTTATAAGCATTTCAGTGCAATAACCGAATAGTTACGACACAAAGGACGCATTTGGATGATTTTTTACCTGGAAGAATTATCGGTCGTCTGGAATGTGGGCGTACCCAACTGGAAGTATCAGACAAACTTGGAATTGCCCAGAGTGTCATCTCCAGTCGTTGGCAACAAATCCAAGACGATGGTAATGTGAATAGACGTTACAGCACATGTCGCCCCAGAGTTACAACGCCGAATGAGGACCGGTATTTGGCAGTTACTGCCAAAAGAAACAGGGGGAGCACAGCCTCAGACCTGTCTCGTCAGCTCTCTTCAGCCACTGGTACGACAATTTCAAGGCAGACCGTGTACAGACGCTTAGGGCAGATTGGTTTATATGCTCCTAGACCTGTCAGATGCGTTCCACTCACTGCAACTCACTGTCGCCTGTGGTTAGTCTGGAGTAGAGAGCGTGCATTGTGGACACCGCAACAGTGGGCTTGTGTGATGTTTTCCGACGAGTCCAGGTTTAGCTTGCAGTCTGATTCTTGCCGGACTTTTATATGGAGAGCTCCAAGTACCCGTTACCACCAAGAAAACATCATTGAACGACACCGTTACGGTGGTGCAGGAGTGCTCGTTTGGGGTGGAATTATTCTGGGTTCCAGAACTGACCTGCATGTTCAAATTGGAACCATGACAAGCCAAATCTATCGGGACGTCATTCTGGAACAACATGTACGTTTGTTTCGGGGCGCCATGGGCGCACAATTTGTGTTTATGGATGACAACGCCCGTCCTCACCGTGCAAACATCGTAAGCGAATGCCTTCAATCGGAGGATATCACCCGTATGGACTGGCCAGCATTCTCACCGGACTTGAATCCAGTAGGGCACGTGTGGGACATGCTTGGCCGTCAACCTCCTCCTACATGTCTACCGGAACTTCGGAGAGCATTGCTTTTTGAGTGGTGTCATATCCTCCAAGATCAGATCGATAATTTGATACTCAGCATGCCTAGGCGTTGTACGGACTGTATTGCATCGTCTGGGAGACATACAATGTATTAAGAATCATACCAACCATGTAATATTGTTTTTTTGTAAATAGGTATTTTTGTAATTTGTTCCAGGGAGAAAAAATCGCTAATTTTTTTAACAATATCAAACATATAGCATCTTTTTTTACTCTTTACCTTTTGTTTAATAAATAAGCTTTACCAATAAGTCAAATTTGTTTTGCTTCTAACTCTTCCTTTGCCTGATTTTGCATTGTCCTTAATTTATGGACATTGAGTGTATATTTGCGCTTCAAATATAGCTTTGAAGTATAGATGCGGCATTAGGGGTAGAATTATATGCCATCAATAGTTGAAAAAGTTAAACTGTGACTAATTGAAAATGATCTGCTGAAATATAAAACACTCTTACGCAGATGTTTAATTTCTTTACCTACTCTATTTTTACTCTCTTTCAGAAACTTTGTTGATTCTGTAATACATTCGTTGTCTATATTATCTCGTACCAAATCATTTTAGAGTAGCTGCTATCAGTGTCACAAATTATGTGAAAGTTCATAAAAATGTAAGCACAGCTAATTCCTTGACTTTAGAAAATTTCTTTTTTATAAGAAACTAAGCCCTGAAGAACCACTGAGACCCCATTTTGCAGTTAAGAATTATTTTCCAACCAGTCTTGGCAAAGTGAAATTATACTTTCCAGGTCAATAGTAAAGTGTTCAGCAATATAATAAAAAAAGTCTTATTTCTGCGGTAAATATTTATTATCATCATGTAAACAAAAGTGTCTGATCTGACCAAGAAAACTACCTTCATTTATTAAACAAAACGATTTCATATTTCTTTGTTCTTGCTATTTATGAAGAATATTTTAAAATTAAAAATGTAACCACCATAATTGAAACGTTTTATTACCGGGCGCAAAATGACGAACATATATTCAAACTTACCTACCTGGAATTGAATTACCAATGATAAGTAGTCAAATTAGCCAAAATAAACGGAATCAGATCAAATTTTATTAAAAGAAAGTAAAATAAACGTTCCACAGTTTTTAATTGGTTACGGTTAATTTGAAAGTTAGCTGTTTCGTTTCAATCTGAGATCAAATAATTTATGTGAAGGTTAAAAACAAAAGCACCTCAAGATGCGGAGCATTTGATTTTTTCATGCCTTACCTTTGACGGCCTTAGATTATACTGGCAGAACGATTTGAAAATGTTCGGCGTGACTTGGGCAATCAACCTATCTGTTTTCGATAACCTGTCTGCTGCTCCATGGTTTTGTTCGTTTTACATATGCAGGTGATATTTAATATTTTATTTAACTTAGCTTTGCAAGCCTCGTGTTGCACATATGGGGTGCACGGAGATAATTTTTTATTATTTTTACAAACCCATGCACAAAGAAGAAGAATTTCTGCACAAGAGGCTTTTGTCAAAGGAATGGACATTAATGTTTAAGGGAGCTGGAACATACGGTAGGATCCAAAACGTTCACTTCATATTCGTAAAATAACTGTAACCACACGAGTGGCTTTTTTTTAAAAAAAAAAGATGCGAAATTGAAATTAACAAATTAATTAAACAAATGCATTACGAACCAAAGCATTTAAACATATTTGCAAGGTTATTTGAATCTGCTTTAGCAAAAAAAACAAAGAGAAAATATATCCCAGTATTATACATGGTTCTGTATTCCTATTTAAACTTGTCTACTCATCAGAGTCTCATAAAAATCTTTTGTCAAAAATCAAGTGCTGATAGAAACACACCGTGTTTTGATAGAATTGATGTGGAAATAATTCTTTTTATATGTCAAATATTAGACAAATTACTCTTATCGTGTTATCTTCGCATTACCATTAACGTTACCTTACACATTTTGTCTTTTCCTTACCTTGCGTGGACAGTTTTGCTTTACGCTGCTAGTTTATGATGATAATTTTTGCCAGTTCATCAGCAAATAAACCTTTCGTAATGTTAAATATATTCCGATTAATTTTCTAACTGGTTGATTCGTCCACGTTTTATCGCAAATTGACTGAAAACCAAATTATGCAAGTTTCCTAGAGTGTCTATCAGTTAAATGCAATAATTTATGCTCACACGTGCTTCCTGCATGACAATGCAATAATTTTAATACACATTACCATGATTATACACGTGCAAAGTCCCAGGACATAAAAAGTAATGCTTTAGCATGCATATATACACATGTCATCATTACCTTAAAAAATAATACACATGGGCTGCAAAATAAATTGGATTTCTTCCGGTTCTTTTTGGTCTCAAGCAATCTGATTCCGGATGCCATTCCTGGGAAATAAAAAAAGAGGTAAAAAATGAGTAGTAAAGCAAAATCACCGGCGAAATCTCTTCTTCTCTCAGATGTCATTAAGTTAATCACAATGCTAGACGGTTCAGTATTTTTTCCCAAGTCATGTATTGGACTTTTTGCCCTCAATTTTCTTTTTTAATCAGGTGCTTTTTATTCCAAAAAAAATGTAATAGGAGGAGAATTTCTCTCAGAGTCAAGCGTATTTGTGCCAATTAAAGAGAAGCATGACATGATTCTCGTGTATGATTTGACAATGGAACGATGACGTATTTTGAATTCCTTGTTTTTATTTTTTTTAATTTATTCCGTACGAAAATTGTTTTAAAAACTTTTTGTGAGATATTTGCATAGTTTTGTGATAACATGGGTCGCGAGTATAAAAGAAGAAATGTAGTTTGCAGAAGAGCCAGTTCAACGTTATTTTCATTACTTTAATTTAAAATGCACCGCCATAATAAGATTGGATGTTCTATTCGTGCTAATTCTAACATAAATCGCTGAACGAATTTAGGAAAAACAGGTAATGTCGTTTTTCATTGTATGAGAATTATTATGGCGAATATCTGTGTAACCTGAAAATGCACATTGCTGTTTAAAAAAAGTCCTATTCGCTGACGTTTCCTCAATCTGCTAGGTATGAATTACATAAAAGAAAACGAAATAATTTCCTTTCATAATTATAATATTATCATGCAAAGTACACTTTCGATCCATTTAATTAATCTTTTCGTAGTCACAAAGAAATGAATCAGTACTATGTTTAGATTGTAATCTTTCACATTACTTTCTTACAGACACTGTTCGCACAATTTTTAGACGATTTTCATTGTATTTGCAGAAATATTTTACCTAAAATTTTGTATTTCGAATCTTCTGTTTGATAACCCTGTAAGGTTTTAGTTTAAACTAACAAAGTTTTATGTTAATTTCTCTTTCCGATGAGCTCTTATTTCAACTTCTCGTTAGAATGAGCGCTCGTTTCAGCTTTATAATAATTTGAGGTGGAGCCAAATTTTGTATTTAAAAGGTTAGCTAGGAACTTCTCGGCGTGAGAGAGTTTTTAGTCTCAGATCACTGCGGCTCTGTTCGACGTTCGCCTGACTAGCTAGTATTTAAATTCTAAGCCTTAGCGCTGTTACCCTAATACTTATTGAAGTAATCTAAGTGCGTTAGTATTAGTCAAATCTTTCTACGCACCACTAATAGTTTAGCATAGAGGCCAACCTCGCGTTTATAGCTCTGAGAGCAACGACTACTTAATTTCTACTCACTTTATTTTAAAATAATTTGATTGTTCAGTTTAGACCTAAGTGCGGTCATTATTTTCTGTTATCCCTTCCGAGCGGCGAAGTGGCTGTAAATAATGGTTTAATAAAAGAGTAATTTGAAACCCCTCTTACGTGCAGTTATTCTACCACTTAACCACAGTTATTCTACCACAGAACATAGCTGCATTCAGCTCGCTGTTCAAGATCAGGACTTTAACACGTTTAAGACCATGTTCGCCAAAAGAATGCACAGAACACTCAGTCCTGACAACCCTTATTCTTAATTATCTCTACGTACCATAATTTCCAAGACAATAAAGTCTTTTGTAGTATCGAAAGAGGTATCTTACTGTATTCCTCTTGAACAGCTTTCCAAAGTCCAAGGGGCTGTTGGTCGTTCTTGGCCAATCCGCTTTTTAGAAGTCCAAAAGCACAAATATTCATGGGTGATAAACATCAGGAGATTTAGTAGGAATATTAGTGATGGGTATGGACTTGATACCCGTTTCTTGCTCCAGTTTTTTTCAGAAAATATACAGCGGATTTTGAGGTGCGGCTGTTTGTTTTGTCTTGATGCAGTTCTGCTCATTGCTGGCATGATGGATAAACAACCGGTATTTCATATTTGAAAACTGAGTATAAAATATGTCTGTGATAATATGTGTTGATCTTAATATTTTTCTCCAGTCTCTTTATTTATGAAAAACCAGTTGCAATCATTCTCATTAAGAATTCTGCAGCGATTCCTGTGTTCGGCGATATGCTATGGAAAGAGGCCATGCATACACATTTTTTCGCCTTCTAGGATTCAAATCAGAATTAGTCACTTTGTTTACAGTTAACAGTATGCATTTCAATGATTTTTAACTGTCCCTTGACTTGACGGATTTTCTTTTAACATTAGCGTTCTTACCTTTGCAACATTAGAAAAAGTCAGTTTTTTACTTGGTAATACATTTGGGACAATTTTCCCACTTGAAGCCAAACATTGACCCTTTTTTTTTTACCTTTCTCGTTGACAATATTACCTGTCTCAGCTTTAGATACCAAAAAATGAAGGCGTTTTTAATAACTAGATAAAAATATCTTTTTTCTGAAAAAACTCAAACATAGCCTTCTATCCACTGCTTCTTTAAAAGCGCCATTTTACAGGAAAATAAAACTCGCAAGTAACAGATGATAATTTATACTTTCAAAAATATAGCTGCAGTTTAAAAAATTCCAGACAGATAGTTTTTTATGGCAAAGAAAAATCGTCTAAAAATGTGCCGAAAGCCTCTGCATTTCTGGTACTTAACAGAAGGCCTATGTTTTCATGTAATTACAACTCGCGCAAAATACTGTAGTAAGACCATTTGTAGTATACATATGTAGCAATGAGATTACAGCCCACTTTTTAAAAAAATGCATTACTACAGTTTCCAACTCTAGCGTTCTTTCATCATTTTTCCTGATGGCTTAGTGAATGCACGCATCTCTCGGTTTTTAATTTTTAGCTTTTACTAAGGAAAATTACTAAAGAACACGTTTCCGAGCAATAAACGGAATTTCACTGAATAAATGAATCATAAATTGTACAAATTCCATTTCTCCAACCCTACTCATTTTCAATAATTTTTTTCTTATTAAATTTTATTTGATCTGAATTGTCTTCATTTACTGTTGGTAATTGTGGATCTTTTTATACAGATTTAACCAACGCTTAATCACATAGATATAGTAATTTTTGTTTTAGACAGCAATTAAATCTCCTTTTTACGCCAATAAACGGTGCATTACTAGCTTTAGCTGCACAATTATATGATAATTAATTACTAGTCCAAAGGGGCTTAGTCCCTGAAGGACTATTGTTTTCGTTTTGCGACGGTTCACTCTGAAAGCCCGTTTCACTTTTCACATTGTTGCCACCAAACATTATCGTCCTGTATTATATTTAAAGAAATTAAATAATGAAGAATCTGCATAAATATATGCATGTTTCTCGCATTGTGATAAACCGACGGTACCTAGAGCCATCCAATTTTGAATGACGTAATCATACTGCGAATATGTTCACCTGGAAGCCCAAGTTTGAAATTTGGAATTGGTTTTATTATCGGTTTCATATTTTGTAAAACTTAAACGAATTTTTGATTAACAAATTCAGAGATTTCAAAGCGAGCAATGGCAACGTTGCACAGAAAAAACATTTTTATCTCCAGCGCCAGGCTGTATACAGGAAATTCTGAAGATGTCCTATTTTTAAATATTTTATGTTTTTTGTTGTTGACTTGAGTGTTATGGGACCTAAGTGCAAAGAACATGATATTTACCCCTACCAGAAAACTCTGGTTATGTTTCAAGATTTGCAGCTATATATTCATTTATGATATAAACAGAAATAAGAGAAATTTCAGATTATGCACTACGTTAAAATATGTTAGAAATATGTTTACGAAAACTGGAGATATCAAGAAAACAGCTTAATGAAAGAAGAAAACAGCTTAACTTTTTATATACATCTTATCTAATATAATGCACATCTGGAAAAACTAGTAGAACTTCTGAATTCTCAAAAAATCAAATACTAGAAAGCCAAAAAAATTTTTTTCTTTGTAAAAATCAAATACTAGCTTCAGTTACTCAGAGTTTTGGAATTTTGAAACGTTTTCAAAATGGGGGCTTTCACAAGCCTGCGAAATAGACAGTAAACCGCAGATACCCCATCTGGTGAGTTTGGAGAATAATTAAAGAATAATTACCCCAAAAGGGGCACTTAATCTCTAAATGGGATTTTGTGTCTGTTTACTGTAAATGATGAATCACTTTTCAAATTGTCGCCACATATTTTCGCCAAATAATATTTTAAAGAAATTAAATAAAAATGAATCTGCATGAATGTATATTATGTTTCTCGCATTATGAAGAAACGACGTTACCTGCAGCCACCAAATTTTTAGCAAGGTAGTCCTCCATTCGAGCATGTGAGCGTAGAAGCCCGAATTATAATTTAAAATTTGTCTGGTAATCTGTTTTCTATTTTGTAAAATTTTAATGAACATTTTATTAACAAGCTCAACGATTTGAAATCGAGCAGTGGCAACACTGTACGGAATAAAACATTTTTATCTCCAGGGCGGGAGACTGTATGCAGAAGATTCTAAAAATATGGTATTTTTAAGTACTTTTGTGTTTTTTGTTATTGAACTGAATTTTATGGGGCCTCAGTGCGAAGAACGTGATATTTAGTAAACACTGTTAACGCACAAACCGCTAATAATAAAAACACACAAAAAAAGAAAGTTTTGCAAGTCATCTTACTACGAAAACTGGACATAAATATGATGAAATGAGAAAAGACTGCAAAAATAGAAAAATGTACGCTAACATTTAACAGTGTATCGGGAATTCAAAACATATGCTGATACACTGCTTTTATGATTTTTGTGATTTTGCTGTTGAATAGCATAGGGCGTAAGTGAAAAATAACGATGCTTAATTGTAAAACTAAAAATGCAAAAAAAGGGGGATTAAAGGAGGACTGCAATCGCAGACTGGTAGACTACGAGCTCAGCGAGAGAGTAAAAAAAACGCAACAATCACTTTTAAACGACTATTAGAATCTGAAACATTTCAGAGTTTGTTTTTTTAATTTTATCTTATACGCGAAGCTGCTTTACTAATTTCAATACTGTTTTTAATCAGGTACCGGATGAGCACGGATGGGTTACACAGTTTTTCGATGTTTATGTTGCTGTTTTCCGAACGTTACAGACAGACTTAATTTCTGTACTGTGTTCAGCTTTTGAATTCATGACATCAGATATTCACTGGATCAAAGTAACAAATAAACTGCATAGAAAATTCAGCCCTTACGCTGATGATATCTAGAAAAAAGATGAGGCGACATTGTGATTCATGTTGTGAAGTATGATTTGGCTAGTTTTCATCAACTTGTTAAACTAACTTAGGCCTAAACTTTGTAGACATTACGTACGAAAAGTTAGTTTTCAGTCTAAGAAATTCTTAAACAAAATACGTAACGTTATTATGATTTTTATCAGTCAGCTCGATATCTAATTTAGCCTCAGAAATATAATATTTATAATTTCATTTTGGTTACATTTTATGTATATTTCAATTTTAAGAATTTAATGTATATGATGTTGCGCTTTTGCTTTAACGTTGAGGCGTATGACAGACATAACAAAATCATCCTTTATATATGAAAAATTATTGTAATTGCTTATGATCAAAAGGTCTCTTGTCTACGAAGAATGATTCTAATGTGCCTAGAAATAAAGATAGTAACTAGCTGAACTTGGATTGTGTCAACATCTCTTTCCAGCTTTCCAATCGACTATCGAAAGCTGCTAAACGTACCGGTGTTAACTGCGCAGCAAACTATCCATCCTCGGTCACGATGACAGCAAGCTGACTCCTCTTCTAAGCTTCCGGGATTATTACATACATATATTTTGATCTTAGATTTGTCTTTAGAAGAGATATTCCATTTTTATTTTAATTTTACGTTACAGTAACCTACCATGTATATAACATCCACACTACTTGGCAAGAATCATCACTGCAAGAAGTACTAAATTTGTTTATCGCAAAACCTTGCAAGTTGCCAAAGTATTGCCATTTGACAGAGCACAGCATTTTCAATTTTATCTTTCAGGTTTAATTGGTCTGTAGTTTTTTTGTTTTTTTTCCTAACTAAAATAAATGCAAGGCAAATCCTGGTAATATAAATGTCTATTTTAATTTTAGTATCTGATAAATGGAAATTAAAATACATTAAATTTATTGCATATTAGAAAACAATAGGTTTTATGAACATTTGTTGTGTTATGAAAATTTGTAGTATAATAAAATATAAAGCATTTAATCGAGTTTTATTACGTACCTCGATACAGAATTAATTAACATTTATTGAAATAGATTTTTCTCAACATAGCATTGCACTAATTTACATGTGCTATAATATACTTACTTATCTAAGCAGTTTGAGTTTCCAAGAAGTCAATGGAAAATCTTAGAAGTTAAGTCTTAGCTTATTTTACAGCTAAAACGAGTAATTTAAAAACCAGAAGAAAATAAATATTGCGTAGATTTCTGTTTAATTTTCCCCGTTGAAATATTTTAGAATGCCTTGGATAGAATATCCGAAAAATATCACATGATATCATTCTAGCATTCGCTAGCCTGAGGCAAGCCGCTACCTTTATTCAGATCACAGAGAGTCAACTCTTGTGTGACACTCGCAGCTCTCTTCCCGCACAATACCAACAACGCGCACAAAAAATATCGATTCCGCGAGCCTTTGCTTCGGTTGCATGCCAGCTTTAATTTCCGGAGTCACGATGATTCCTGAATGGAGTCCCTTAACCCCTGCGGGGGCAAGAGAAACAAAAGTCTCTCGACAAGAAAACTTGCATGCAGACCTTTCTCATCGAACGAAGACTTGAACATCTACATTGTTTCCAATTTAGTAACGTGTTCCGTTTCATAATGCAAGAATCATAGCTGGTTTGGTAGGGTTAAAAGTAGGGTAGGTAGTTGTTGACTGAAATTGATTCAACACACCGCTGATTCGCGTGCAGGTTCGCAGGTGGAAGACATCTTGTACAGTTCGGTTGACTATTTTTCATTTGCTAATGATGGCGCCAAGCAAATACCGTACCTGATGGATCTTTTTGCGAAGTACTCTTTTCTTGTAGTTAAGCTGATAATAAGTGCAAATAGTTTCTAAAGAAAATGGATGGTTTCCGAAATTATTTTAGCACAATTACGAGTAACGATACGATAAAGACACGCATGGTTTAGGAAAAAACATGAATATATGTATATGTGACAAGATCTAGAAATGCGATGTTTCATCAGAGGTTCATTTCTCTTTCATTAGTATTCTTATTCTTTTCAAAATAATTTAATTATTTCTTTTTAATGTAATGCACGCAACTTTGCAGTAAAAGTAAAAATTGTTACTGAATTATCATTAACTTTGTGCTAAAAATTTAAAGTATTTATTAAAAATAGGTATTAAATTATAAGATATCTAAGAAAGTTGTCTAATAATTTTCTGGTGTATTTTGGTGCATGTCTTTTGTTTGTCTACATACCTACGCATTAATCTTCACTTAATTTTAATGATTATGGAATTAGATTATTTTATAATGTACCTTAAATTATTTACAGATGATCAGTTTTTTTGCATTGCATTCCAATAATAAGCATTAAGATCTTGAATTTCTATTTCACCCTGAGCATAAATGACGTATACAGGAAGCTGTCAATATAAATGGTATTTTGAATCCCCGTGCATCCATTGGGCCACACGAGTGGTTTCGTAAGATCTCCTAGAATTTAGCTTTACAACAATATCATATTGGCAACCATGCCAGCAATTTACATGAAACAATTTGAGAACGTATTATAATTAATACATATGCTAGAAACGTGAAATATTATATAACACACTTTTAAGCGGATTAAACTAAATATTTTCGTACACGAATAGAATAAATTTTTGGAAAACTTTCTAGCTTAAATATATACTATAACGTTACCTTGTATTTATCTGTTCTTAAACCTTATTGTAAGTTTTTATTTCATTCTGTGCGTAAAGCTATACGGATTGGCGTAATATCACTTCTCTCTTAAACTTAAAAAAATGTCCTTAGACTTGAATAATATGGTTTCTTCTACGTATTTTCTAATACAGAAAATTGTTGCATCGATACAATATGCAAAACGCTACTGAACGGTCTTTGTTCAGGCTGCAAAAACGGTACGTGGAGTCATTCTATTTCAAATATAAAGTATATTTCACAATTTTCTTGAAAATTGGAAGGAGTGCTCAATTTTCTAATCATTCCTTAATTAGAAATTATTAAATTTATTCAACTCTGAACAAAAATGGATTAGGATTTACACGCCAGGATAACGAAAGTGGCTGATTTATTTAGATGTTAGTCAATAACTGTATGCACAATAAAACCCCTTTGACTCATTTTCCGTTTGTTGAACTGACAGCTGCCAAAGTGAGTAAAATACGATACTCTTGAGAGTAAACTAATATGAATTGTACGTTGGGCACAGAGGGTGTAACGGTTAAACTATCTGTTTTCCGATATTTAGAATATCCCTCTTTCATATTCCACTAACTTATTCTTAGTTGAAAATGAAGAAAGTTCTTAGTTCATTAGACTATTGTAAACAAAAATTGATTATTCTGGAATCATTTTAGACTAGCTCCATAAATAAGTCAACAAACACAAAACAGTTTGGCTGTAAAAATGTGATGCAGTCTGCACGTAGCGTGTCCAAAACCATTTTGCAGCGGGAGCTTTTGGATTTATCGTAACGTCGTAAGGTTCTTTATTCACGCAATTGCAACATCAAAGATGGTGGCTACCTGAAGCTCAACATCATCAGAGCCTATTTTTCATGTTTATCAGAAGGGATATTTAAAAGCCGCGGGAAAAGCTTCCACGAAGGAGAGCTTTGACGTTTGATGGTGGAACACGCAATTTATGCTCATTTTTTTATTTGCTGCGCTTATTGATTGCCCCTCAGACTGAAGAGAAAGCTCGAAGAAATCAGGCACGAGTTTAGTGTGTGACAGTGTCTTCGTACGTAGTTTATTATTAAATTCAATGATTTGGTATTTCAGTTAGATATTAGGCCACTTCAAAACCTGATTTTTTTAAGAGCTGTGGAAATGATTTTTCGCGCCTTTTTATTTGAGTAGTAAATGATATTTTTTAAGTAAATAATGTATTGCTTTGCGTGATAAATCAATTCTGATAAAGTTTAACGAAACTCGGATAAATGTTTTTAACCGCACGAAACGAGTAATACGAAATTTTTCACATTACTTCGTCTTAATCGTTTAAGAATAACCAAATTAATTTACTTTATATTTTCTTATCAACTGCTTATAGAAATGGAGCTTACGTTTAATATTTGTCATATTTTGAGTTCTTTTTGTGTTAAAAAGAAACCTATTTGCAATTGCCGAATTATTTCGTTTTGTTAAAGAAAATTTATGAAATCTATTGATCCGACTATTGAAATAATTTGCATTAAAAATATAAAATGGAGTTAAAGTCTTTATTTATTTCTAGAGGAATTTTATTATATATTATATATTTATGTCAAGATTGATTAACTACAAAAAAGAGAAAGTGTTATCTGACTTAAACTATAGGCTCACAAGCGGCCGAACGGCAAAAGCCGACGAAAACTGGAAGTTCCACGGGGGATTCAAGCCCCACCGAACGGGCTGCCTGCATGGACGGTTTCATAGTTTTCCCCATATATGTGACTTGGATACCAGCCAGTTTCCCTTAAAAAGAACTCCACGGGGCACGCCTCCGTTTCCGTGTATTGTCTAAGGGCGGAGTGCGTAATAAGTAAAGCCTTAAACTAAAATTTCCCAATGTGAACTATAATGAATGCTAAAAAAATATATCTGAAGTATTAATTAAGATTTCAAATATTTTACTTTGATTTTGAAATAAACAGCCAAGGATTTTTTTGTTAATTTAAGATGAAATAGATGTGCACTCAAACCTGTTTTTGTGCGGTGGATACTGACCGCGTAAAAAAAAACCTCATAAAAATCGCACAAAACTTCACGAGTAACTATAAAAAATAGAATCGTTTAGAGTTGACTTTTTTTTTCAGTTACCATTTAGTCTGCACACCATCTCCCGCTACCTACCTCTAAAAGGGATGTCAATCACCGGTTCCTTATAACGCATAAAGGAGCGGTTAATTTAATCTACAGCATCATTAATACCATCGCGGCATTGGGCACAGACCTTTGCCAACCGTTCTAAAATGATGCAGTTAGCAGACTTCGGACTCCACGCTCTGGTGTACTGACGATAAACTCCACCATTAGTCCAACGGACTAGTATTTTCAACAGATGCTCATCACAACAACTTTGTGTATTTGAGCTCCCATGCCCACCAATTTAAAGTGTGCAACACTAATAATTCGCAAGTACTGTGCCTTTCGCGCCTCTATGTACCAGTGCATTCCCATCTGTATTAATGCGTATTAATATGTACGTATGTCTTTTTGTGCTTTAAGTGATTATGTGTAAGTACCTGTTTTATGTGTTGTGATTTATGTATTTTGCGCTGTGTGTCTTGTGTATTATTTGTTTATGTGTATTTATGTGTTTTTATGTGTATATTCTTTTGCATTTTTACTTACCATCTGTAACACCACAACTTACCTCTTCAATCTGTAATACAACCTTACTAACGCCCTTGTAAGGCCATGTATTTCCCTTTGACAACCTCAATAAACTGCAGTTGCAGCCTTATGGGGCTCCAAGGAGCTACTGCTCTAATTAGAGGAGGGTGTGGGACACATGCCTGTTTACCGCTGTTAGACACCAGGAGTCCCCGTCCTTCGTAACCTACCTACCTACCTACCATGTAGTCCGCGATCAGTTTTTGCGATGACTGTTCTTTCACCAGACGCTTGTATATGCCTCGGTAGCCAAATATAGAAGATTGAAGCTCCTTTTTTCATTGATTATTTTTTTATTGATAACTCCATCAATTATGCTCGAATTTCATTGAAATTTTCATGCACTGCAGAAAAAAAAAGACCGTACAAAAACAGGTTTGAATGCATATAGATAGGCTGTATAATACATGCACGACTCTAATTTATCCACCCAGAATAGTTCAGTTTCCTTAAGAACTATGAGTAATTCAGTCAGTAATACTTCTTGCTTTATACAGATGGTGCGAAAATAGAAAATGAACAGTTTTTTTGAAGGAACTACCAGTAAGTCTCTCAAGCTCTGACACTAAAGTTAAAAGTGTTAGTAAAATATATATGTAAAATATACATGTATAAGTGTCTGCGTGTATATATAAGCAAATTAATTATGTTTTTTTAAATGTGTAATCACTGTATTCAAGTAAACTCTACATTCCAAGGAATCAGTGACTTTGAGAAATCTCCATTCCACGACCTTTATATGTATTCAAATACAACAGTCATTCTTCTCCCATATAAATCTAAATTTTAAATATACTCTTTTTAAATTTTAGCCTGTATTAACTTCCTTCGTGTTTACAATTTGTTTTCACTTTATATATATATATGAAATAATAAAAACAAATTTAGAAGTAATGACCAACAGGAATTTTCATGTCCTAGAATGCTGAGATCCACACTGAATAAGAAATTGGCAGTCGAGGCAGATTAATTCATTTTATTTTCAGTAAACTTATTGCAGACACAAACAACCTGGCACATTATTTGTGCCTATTTCAAGAGGTTTGCATCTTTGATAAATTTGCAGCAAGAAGAAAGCAGCAGACAGAAGTCCAACTAGGCCGAAGAGCAGCGAGCAAGTGCATTGCGTTCAGGGTGAAATCTTAATTCAGACTGAGTTAGTTTTGGTTCTCGATGCATTTTGATTGGACAACTAGTACTTCTATAAAATTATCACTGGTTGCTTGAGTTTTAGTTCCATTTGCATCATCAAAATTATGTAAGAGTTATATGACATGGATTAATCTAGAAATGATGCAATGCAGAGAGAGGTTACTATTTTTTGAAATGAGAAGGGAAATTTATGTTGCTAATTTTATCTTTTACATATTCTTTATTTTTTTTTACACACACACATATATATATATATAATTTTTTTTAATTCTGAAAAATACTTTTTCAATACTGTTTTTAAATTGAATTTCCGTTGCTTGGAGATGTAATATGGAGAGTTTTCTTTTTATAATTTATTGTGAATTATTGCTTTATTACTTTGAAGCTTTAGCGCAAGTCTTGGGCTTATTAATTTACTTTTCATTACTTTCATTATAT
>KK114648.1:227163-257979 GCA_000611955.2 Stegodyphus mimosarum
CTATAAAAATCAAAAAAGACCTATACGTTTCAATTTAGCTTACCTTCCAATTACATATTTTTATAAGCGGGAAAGTTGCTAAACAATGTGAAAATGAGTAGTTTTTTAGTATAGTAGGTTTATATATCTACACATAAAATAAAACTGTATATACATATATATTTGTGTGCGCGTTCTTTTATACGTTTATATACGTTTGTAAGTGTGTGTGAAATTTTCGTCTACTGTAAATTATGCAGTGCATGTATTCAATACATTCTATATTTAAATATGTAAAGAATTCATGACCTACGATATCGCATAAATTCATAAAAGAATTAGCCTGTTTTTTCATGTATTATTCTGTCCTCCTAACACATGCATTTTATTTATCGCTCATTGTACGTTCCTTTAATTTTTAATTTATTATATCCCTTTGTGGAGAATTCATTACAAGAAAGAGATTTTAAAAGACTGGTTCGTAATCAAGTTACTCATGAGGGATAACATAGAAACTCCATGCAACCAGTGTGTTCAATCATGCAACATTACTCAAATTATTATACAGTCATAATTACCATAAAATTGATGAACAACAAAAATTCACAAAATAACATAACTAAATGTTAAAACAATGAACATATAACGTTTACAACAAAGCGCACCAGTAATAAAACACATTTTACATATATCTGACATATTTTTTGTGCCAAGGAATTATGCGGTACTAATCAAGCGTATTTAGAATTAATATCCAAATTTTATTAAATAATTATAAAATCAAAATACTTTATTCACATCAATGAAACAAATCAGACAACATCAAATATGCAAATACATTAGATACGAAATTCAAATGTATTTAACATACTCAAATTACAAGACATAATACTCAAATTATTAAACACTTTCAGAAGTTAAAGTGGTTTTAATCACACAGAAATAATAATTGAGATATTTAAAGACGCATTACAATTTTCTGAACAACATATTGTCAATGCCTATTTCTAATAATTTGTCACGATGCAGAATGCAGAAGATGACGAAGAATTCCAGTAGCTCTTTCGCCTAATCCATTATACTCAGTACTCTTAACGCTGGATCAAACACATTCAAAACACCAATTACAGCACATATGCGGAATGAATCGCAAATGCTTCGTTTATTCCTGTAACAAGATCAATGAGAATATGTACTATTCTTAGAATCTAGAAAAGGAGATCAACATCAGAAAAAATTTTTTATGTAGAATAAGATAACATTCTTTCCTCTGAGCCTAATAGTAACAGTAGGTGACCTGCTCATGAAGCTAATGAATGCCCTGGCAATGTGAAACAAGGTACAAATACTGCTTTCCTAGAACATAGTGATGAATATCTTTATCGCCAGCAAACCTAAAACCAAATAAACTTTTTGAAACACATGCAAAAGGAACCGAATACTTTTAATGCACTCCGCAACAGCTTCACTTTTAAAAATATAACTGAAATTCACCGAGGGACATCTGAGGTTTTACAAAGGAAACTGCAGTATCAACCCTATCCTTGATGGAATCAGAAATAAAAGCAGCCATTACTGAAGAAAGAAATAAGCAGCTTTCGCGGTACAACATAGAAAATGCAAGATAATGTGCTACAGTCCTCTTAGCAAAAGAGTTAGGCAAAAATTCCATTACTGAAATTTTCATGTCGAATGCTTAGGCAATTGGTGAAAGCAGCAGAATACAATTTTTTACCCGTTTCCTAATCACTGAGAACCACTGCCTTCAAGTTTATGAAAGGCAAAGGCAGTCAGAGAAGACAACGGATTGCAAGAATGCGAAGCAAAATAAAAGCCAAGTAAGATGAAACCACTGATGGTATTGAAAGTTCTAAGTCTCAAGTGCTCTAAGATCTGGCCCCAGGCAGATTGATTCAGCCCGGATATTGGAACTAAGAACTACAACCAAAGCCGTAACTATTATTTCTCACTTAGCGCAAGATACAAGTAAGGCAAAAACGCAAATTCGCAGCAAAATGCGTAAGAGGGCTCAAAATGTACGCAACGCCTATGAGGTTCCGAGAGGGCATAACAAGCTTAACTTGAGGCCACCAGAGGACAGCATCATCGCTGAGTTCATCGGTGCTGCCCTGTTAAGAGTTTAGATCTAGTTTATGTTGCCGAAGAAAGTCAAACTCTGTAGGTTGCAAATGCGGCGCTTTTAGGTGCTTTAGTAACCTGTGTTCCTGTGTCAATTCAGCCAAACAAAAGATAAGAAATACTTTGTTATCATCACTTTGAATATTATAAAATAACTATGTTAGGTTAAAAACCAGCAACACTTGAACTAAGCATTAGTTTAAATTTTTCTACATTGATGAAAGTTTTCCGGGGTGCTGGAATATTTTACTGGTTCAAGAAACTGTGGAAGAGATAGTGGGCGGTAATAGTTACCCATGACATTTAAACGTATTTCAGTTACTGTAAATTGACATAATTGTGTCCGAAATGATCCTAGATTTAGGACGAATATTTCCTATAGTTGAAAACTAGTTACTAGGGTGGATGAAGATAATTCTTTATTTGTTGATAATACCGCAAAACATTCTTGATTTATGGAGAATGCTTTAGCTTGAAAAACTTTGTTTTCCAAGTTGAGGTTGAACTTTTCTCAATGGATGAGAATTGAAAGATAATGAAAGCGCCGCCTACTCCCTTTTCTGGTTTTCAAGAAATTGAGACTCTGATTGACTTGAGAGAGAAGTTTAAAATTCTTCTTGCCAGAGGGGAATTTATACGTTGGATGATCGACTGTTAGTGAAATTTACGATTTCGGTGGAGGCGAAGGACTGTTGTTTTAAAGAATTCCTCTTTACATTAAAAAAAAGGGAGACATGTGCTCCTTCTGTTCAATATTTAATGTTGCTTTTAGTTTCTTGTGATGTTTAGGAAGAACGGTCTGTGGATGGACGTTCAAAAGACATTTTATTTTCCTTACACTCAAATTCCTTCACAGTGCGTAAGAGTTGTTTCTATAGCGTTTTGATATATGAACATTTCCATAAGGAAATTTAAACTCCATGTACGTCGATACATTTTCCTAGGATTTTGTTGTTATTTTCAAGAGCTTCGGTGTGGAGTTACTAAGATGTTCAATTCAGTTTAACTTTCATTAGTTTTGAAAATAATTGAAGGGTACTGAAGTACACGTTATTGAAGGATATTGAAGCCTAAATAGCTGAAGGATTCAACTATTCTGATTTTCGTACCGCCAATTTCGAAACGGTTTCCTTGTAATAGCTTGAAATAGTTTCTAAAATATTGCTGTTTTTGATTCTTTTTCCAGAGTACTGCATTTTTTCCAGAGAGTATCGAATATACTGAGAATCTCACTAAACTATTTTATCACTAAGACCTATGTTAAACAATGGACAGCGAATGCAACATCGTCTTTTGCATCTGAGTGATCGGCCATTTTGATGATATAATTTCACTGAATATAAGGTTTCAAAATTCCCATTGTTAGGCAAGACACTAATGGGCGGTTTATTCAATTGCTGTAGAGAATCTTGCATTTGCTGTCACAGAAGGAACCTTGCATTATCCCAAAATTTTTCTGGAGGCATACCGTTGAATGCTTAATAACCAAAGATCACCACTTCCGCCCCTTCACAGCTGTCAAAGCACAAATCTAGTTGAAACAACATCTTAAAAGTATTTTTCTCCGTAATAAACTGCATAACTTAATCAAGTATCTCATAGAAAACTATGATCCTTTTAAAGGAACATAAAGTCCAAGATTCAAGATATTTCATATTTCAAGATAGTTCAAGATTTTTCATCTCAGCAACTGTTACAGAACTTTTAAATTAGAATTAATTAATTTTTTTTGTATATATATATATCAAACTTTTTCTCACAACTCTATCTAATGTATATATTTAAGTATAATGATTTAATGCATACATCCAAATTTCGTAATTTATAACATTTAAATAAACATGGTCACACTGAGTAAGCAATAAAGCTGAGAGTCTTCTTGGTGGCCCAGCTGCTCACCTCGTGGTCCCCTGTCCTGTCCTGGAGGCATTCCGTGTTTTATAAAGCATTCCTAAAGCAGACCACCATGTGGAATCAAAGACGCCTTGACGCCTTTGATTCCACATGACACAAATCTGGACCGGAATAACGACGGAATGATGTTATAGAAGTGCTAAATACAGGTGACTCTATCACCAGCATTGGTCGTAAATTTATTTCATGTAAAACTACACTAATTGTGGCTCATAGAGTTGTGAACTTCAATGTAAACGCCCAGCTGGGGTCTTTCTAACATCGTCTTTATGTAGTAAGAACATTAAGAGAACTGCAAGACCATATCATTTTCTCAAAGGATTTATTCGGCTCTATTTGAATACATCTGGGAAGGTATTAATGCTTAAACATTTGAGTCTGAAGAGGCTGATACAGAGACTGTGAAAGTTTTGGCAATCTTGTTTTTTATTTTGTCTGGTTATAGAGTATTTTTATTAACATCATTGGATATATGAATCACGTTCCGTAATACACGCATTTTCTTTTAAGTGTCAGTTTCTTCCCCAGAGATTTCATTTATGTGTTATAATGCATCTATGCGTATGCTACTCGAGATGTCAGCGATAATTATGTTGATGATATTACTATTGACTGAGTTCCGTGGTTCGACACTACGGCTGAATATTTTGCGGCTCTGCTTGAAGACTATACTGAACTATATGCTTGAAGACTATATATTTAAAAAAAAATACACTGTTTTCATAAATTTGATTTGTTTTCGTGCTTTAATTATATCCAGTGCGTTACTGCATAATATATTTTTGAAAAGCAGCAAGTGATTGAGATACGCATATGTATAAGTAAGTCACATTTTTTCTTAAATTTAAATAAAAAATTTAAATATTGTATTTTGCGTCACTGGAATCTTTGCGCCACATGCACCACATTAACATTGAATGATATTTTTAAATGAAATAATTTGTATAATGGGTACTTAATGCGCATTCAAAGCAATAAGTTTCGAGTTTTATAACTGCTTCTATAGAGATAACTAGAATATTTTATGATCGCATTCTCCACTGTGAACGAAACTTTATGCACTTTACATTGGATATTTTTTTATTATTTAAATTAATTCATTATTTTATAATCACATATCTATATATATATTATATATATATATATATAATAAGATATAACAAAATATGATAGCTGCTTTAAAAAATAATTGTCGACCTCAAAATTAACATTCTAAATTTGGTACTCTTCCCCTAAATTCATCCTTTCTTCCAAATTCGAGACCATTCGAAATTACGTAACGTTTTAATGCAGATACCTCCTGCCCAATCAAATAATTTTAAACCAAAACTTTTCTCTAACTCGAGCTAAAACCATCACTTCCTTCCCTCTTCCTTTAAACTGCTGCGTTCTCTGGCAACATGCACATTTTCAAGCTGCTGCTTATTTGCTTGAAATGAAGCCGTAGCTCTTTATCTGTGTATACAAAAATTATCTGTAGTCAACTATGATCGAAAAGTAATTTGGCTGCCAAAGAAATAATTTTGATGTGCCTACAATAAAGATGGTGATTCCCCGAAACTGATTGTGTCAACGTCTTATTCCTTTCTTATCCACCTAGACATGTCTACAGCCAGAAGGAAAAAGGAACGGATTCCCGACTGCGCACTTAGAATATCGCCATATATATATGTAATGATATTTTTAAATCAATTAATTAAATTTTAATCATATAATGTGTTGGCGATTCTCTACCTAAATTGCATTTCCCTGTTCGTATTTTTTTGGTGAAGTCCTTTCTTTCTTATAAATTATATTAACCTCTTGGCGCCCGCCAAATCGCCTAACTCATAAATCTGTCAGATTACATAAAGTCCTTATAAAACACTCATATTGAGAAGATAGCGTCACCTCGTGATTCCAATTAATACCGCTGATTGGATGAGTGCCATGACGCACCCAATTCTATAAATAGGGCTACTCTTTGTGGATATGACAAAGCTCAATGAACAATATTTATCAGGTTTACTTTTTGATCATCACTTCGCTACTGTAAAATCGATAATTTACAAAGTATTCATAACAATTTTCATCATTTATTTGGAACATAACAGTGTATAATGATATATGAACTATTCACCAATGTTAAGCTGAACTTTGTTTACTTGGAGCTTGAACTATATACATTTTACTGCCTGAATTTCGTCATTTACAACTGATTTTTCCAATTTTGTACTTAATTGTACTATTACTCTCAATTTTTTCTTTAACTATTTTCAAATTTTTTCTTGTATTCCACATTTTTCCTTAAAATCCAAATTATACCTTAAATTTTTCTCTTTCTCACATTATGTTTTCACACATAATATTTTCATTTTTCAATCTTTCATTGCTGTGCTACTATTTTTTGTCATCAGCTCAGCGGCACTAGATGCTTGTTGATTTTGGAGGCTCATCTTTTATCTTTATTTACAAATTCTGTACATTAGTACTGATCCTAGCTTCGCCGTTTGGCGTGGAGGTTACTCATTTATAATTTATCTTACCAAGCCCAAGGGCAATTTCGGATAGAGATGTGAAGGGATCACGGTAGACCATGGCCTTGAGGTATCCCCATAGCCAAAGTTCGCAAGGATTCAGGTCGGGGGATCTAGGAGGCCAACTTGTAGGAAATTGCTGGTTGATGGTCGTCATCGAAATGGCGGCGGAGCACTTGCTTCCCACAACGGGCGATCTGTGGAGGAGCACCATCCTTCATAAACACTGTGGTTGCATCACATCGCCTTGCCTGAAGAGCCGGGATAACGGATTGCTCTAATAACGAAGCATATCGTTGATAAGTGACGATGCATGGCACAAGCCCTGCAGCGCTATGCTCTTGGGGAAAAAACGGACCCACAATGAAGCTTGCGGTAAAGCCTCACCAAACGTTACATGCGAAGAGCGTAATGGAATTTGTAGGAATTGATGTGGGTTTGTAGCAGCCTAAATACGGCCATTATGCGTGTTAACCGCACCTTCCATATGAAAGTGGGCCTCGTCGGTCCACAAAATGTTCCATGACCATTCATCCTGGAGCTCAACTCGAGCAAGAAACCGCAACGCAAAAGTTTGTCGACTATCCAGATCAGCTGGTAAGAGCTCCTGCACTACCGACAGTTTATACGGATAGTAGCGTAAGATCATTTGAAGAATCTTATGAACCGTGGAAGGAGGTTGGTCAATAGATGCTACAATGCGGCGAATATTTGTGGTGCTGATGGTTTGTGATCTGTCTTCTTCCACTTGCGTCGCTACATAATCCATTACCTGTGCTGCAACACACTTTCGTCCCTTTCCTGGCTGAATCCCCAATGTTCCCGTTGCTCCAAACTTCCTGATCATATTTATTAGTCCTTGACTAGTGAGTGGACGTTTTCGTAACTGCTTCAAAGACCGAAATTTCCGAAAAGCTTCGGTAGCAGAATCTTCGGTTTGGTAAAGCAATTTCACCAGTGAAGCACGTTCGTGGAGAGTCAATGTCATCTTCCTTGACTTGGGAAAATCAACGTCATCTTCCTTGACTTGGAAACGAGTATAATTGCGGTTCGCTTCTCACATCTTTATAGGGTTGCTGTGCGCATACAAGATTACTATGGTTGCGACATTTGCATATGGCAATAGTTTACATAGCACAGCGCCATTTAGTGGTGGTTTTTGAAACTCATTGTTTCTTATGGAAGATGGGGCTCGATAAAATTCCGATCATTTCATTCTGCCATTACCCAATTTTCATGCAATTCCGCTGCATAGTTTTTGCTACAGACTGCTCCCAAATTTCAAGTTTAATTATGGACACCCTGTATATATATAAATGACGATGAAATAGTTCTCCGCGCTGGTCAGAATTTCTTATTCTTCTCCGTCTTACACACATATAGTTAGAGGTATTTTTATGAAATATAATCTTCCATCTACTGATGAATGGAAAAATGTCATCTGCCGAACAAACATACTTGTTGTTCGAGTGGCGCCAGGAAACTTAGTTGTCGGATAAATGGAGGAGAGCATCTGAGTTGCCGAAAAGACGAATTTGTCGGGCAATTGAGTCGTTGACCCAAAGAACCTCAAAAGACCTAATGCGGGCTATTTTTTAAGGGATACCTTCGGGGATGACTAAGAGAAATAGGTATTCATTTAGGGGGAAAACCAAGAAAACATCCAAGCAGGTGCCGGGATTTGATTTTAGGTTAATTCCTCTATAAAGCGATTAATTTCTGTATTTATAATAAAATTCGGTTTTTAAGGCTATATTCACCTTTTCATTTCCTTGTAGTATTAAATTCCAGAAAAACATATTTAAAATTTTAAATTGATTTGTTTGAGGTTATTAACTTTAATTTATCATAACAACTTATTATTTGATGAGTTATATATGTTTGAAGTTTGCATAAACAAAGCAGTACAAACGAGCAGAATAATAATAATAATTTTTCCGTCTGAATTTGAATATTTAATCGTTAACAGTTACTTAAGTTATTGATTTGATCTGGTTTACTGATTAAAGAAAAGCAAGCGAGTGCGAAAGTGCTCAACATTATATTACCGTTTTTATTGCTTTAAATGCGCTGTTTTAAAACTGTTGTTCTCGATACGTTTCAAAATTGAAAGATAATAGCCCTAATTAATTTTGTTAATGTATTTCTAAAAATATGCAGTTAATTTAACTCCTCTGAGTTGCTCACTTAAATCAAGTGTCTCACTTGCCTCATCCAAGTGCTGACTCTATTTAGCGATAAAAAAATCCAAATTATCTCCAATATAAATGTATTCGAAGGGGAAATATTGTAATTTTCGTTATAACATGACTAAAAATCAAAGAACGTTGAAACTAATTTCTAAATAATCCTTTTCTCTATAACAGTGAATGTTTCTAAAACAATCAGAAGCAGTCTTATTTATAAATACGGTTGAAAAATTATACAAATTTATGCAGTCAATAAATATGTATTTCTTTCTTATTTGAATACAATTATTTTGATTTTTGATATTCTTTTACAGACACGTTGGAGTCTTTTATGATGGTAATGCTAGAAGAAGCCACTTAGACTTCCTCCTTATTAACTTTATTTTAATTACATTTATAAAAAGTTGCGTAATGAATTCTGAATGTTTAATTAAGTCGTAAGCAAAAAGAAGCATTATTTACTACATCCTCTTATTTCAGAAGCCCTGTTTAAGAAATATGACTCCACTTTTCATTAAGAAAGAAAGCAACAGAAATTTATGTACACATATCTTATTTTCTTAGCAGAAACGTAAATTAAACTCTACATTCATTTTTTATTTAAAATAATAAACATTCAGAAGAACATACTTCTGCCCTGAGTAGTTTATATATTTGATTTACTTTTCTACTAAAAGTGTCCAGCAAATCCACAGTAATTCCTTTTTCTATTCTTTGAAAAATATAATCTTATTGTATATTAAATTGTCGGATTTGACTCTGTCCAAATTGAGTTTGCTTAAAATTGAAACAAATTTACGTGATATTATTATTATTTTCAAACGTCCAACACAATCAAAACGTATTTTACAAAAAAATGAGCATTTACTATGAAAACGTAATAACATGAAGACATTTCTGATACTTTCAAGAATCACACATATAATATAAAATTCATAAACTACTAGAATATAATTTATTTAATACTGCGCATTCAAAGTGTAAGCATTTACCTGAAATTTAAAATTAAATAGTTTGAAAAAGTCCAAAATAAGAGCCACTTATGCTAAGAATCGGCTTTAGAGAATAAAAAATTATTGCTTCACAACGATTTATACATAACATTGCAATTCAATACTGGCAATATTATGTTTCTCTGAATGTGATACGATATTTATCATGTTATCTTCTTTGGTTGGTTCCAATCTTTCAAAGTAAATAAAATATGTTTCTAATATATGCTCGGAATAAAGTGAAAATTTGGTGGCATTGTTGATGCATGAAGAAGAAGAAACTTGCAGATGTCAGCGATTTTTTTTCCATTGGCATGCCTGTAGCCGAGGTTTTTCTGTTACTAAGGCCGGAAGTGGTAACCATTTTACTGTGGAAGCACATAATAGGTAAGACACCGTTACACACCATGAACGCACGAATAATTATAACCATACCTTCTCCAGGATTCCAACCCGGACCCTTCTGTACCGCAAGAGGCTTCCCTAGCCACTACACTGTCTGGGCGGCATGTGGGCGAATTTAATTATTTTCTTTTTATTTACGGTTGACACACATTTTTCTTTAACCCATGACAAATAAAACGGACGCTATAGCAGAAGAATTTTTTTTTTAAACCGGTACTGATAAACTTGTGAAATATACTTTTGAAGACAGTAGGCAGTGGCAGGTTAGTAGGAATCCAAGATAGATGTTTGTTTCAGAAGGCAGTGGCAGGTTAGCAGGAATCAAAGTGTGTCGTAATCCAAAATAGGTGTTTGTTTCAGAAGAAGTGAGAAAGATGTTGATTCACAAATTTTAATTTTTTGAATTCTATGTCATCTAGCGTTATGTAAAGGATAGAAAGGGTGAATATCCAAATTAAACTGAAAGATGAAAGGGATTTTGAAAAGTAAAGTCAGAAGTTTGCTTTCACATTTTTATTTCTTTGTACGAAGTAAAAAGGAGGTATTGTGATGGGGAAAATTTTGGGTATCATACTTAAACGAAAATATCCATTTTGACAGCTATTGAATGCAATTTAACAATACTTTGCGTGACATCTGTATGTAAGGACAGAATAAAGGACTTCCCCCTCCAAAAAAAAATTATAAAACTCATTTAAAATGGATTCTGAACAGATTTTCTGTGACGTCTGTGCGTACGTACGTCTGTATGTATGTACCTGGCATAACTCAAAAACGAGTAGCCTCAGAACGTTGAAATTTTGCATATAGGACTGCTATAACATGTAGATGTGCACCTCCTATTTTCGTTGCAATCAGCGGCACAAAAATATATAAATATATTGTATACATATATATACACAATATATATGTCTACTCTTTTACTCGATTCAGAGAGCTCAAATTTCGTTATTCTTATATGTTTGTAAATTGCGCATTTTTCGCTTTAAAAATGACTGAATTATGTTATGTTCCAGGTTTTTATGCCTTTAGTTTGTAGAGTCATTATCTTATTTAGAAGCAGGAGAGATGAAAAAGGAGCAATCGCCTCGCCGGGACTCGAACCAAGAACCTCTCAAATACGCGTCGAGTTGTTAAAAGTTCTTTAAGTGCGGCTATGCTTAATTGTTTTGGCCATATCGGCCATATTTGGTTAAATTTGAATCTTAGCAGAATAGAGGTTTTTAAAAGTGTTTTAACTGCATTTGGTGTTATGTCGATAGCTCAATGATCACCACACATTATAATATCTACGCTGGTTCGTTACTTTATTAATACACATATTTAAATTACAATTACTCCTCATTAACTCACAGCTGTAATCAGCCCGCACACACCGTCGATGGCAGTTCTCAAACTCGTCTGATCCAGACATTACAGATGCGCATGTGCAGATTACCTTACAGATGCGTAGGCGCGAACATGCCGCCCCGCGTTGCAGTGCGTAGCATTCAACTATTGTAATTAAAATATATTATAAAGAAATTTAAACAAGTATATTACAAACAATTTTGAACAAGTACTACTACATAAAAGTAAGTACATTAATCATTAAGAGATAAAATACATAATTTAAAATTTTTTAAGCAATAAAATAAAAGATTCTACCATAAACTTCACAACGATAATGAATCCCATACATATAGTAACTACATAATAATAGTAATTACATAAAAAAATAAAATTACTTATCAATAGGTAAAATACAAATCTTTGAAATGGGTCTTTTGTAAACTCCAAATTGAGTTTTGACTTTAACTACTCTGACCCGATTATCTTTACCAAAATAAAGCTCTATTATTATGCCTAATACCCATTTTTGAGGCGGTAGATTTTCATCTTTCAGAAGTACTAACTCATTTATTTTTACATTATCCTTTTCTACCATCCACTTGGACCTCTGTTGCAAATTATTCAGATATTGTATATGCCATTTCTTCCAAAAAGCTTGAATTAATTTTGTCAGTCTTTTCCAATTAGATAATCGATTATCTTTAACTTCAGTTAAACTTGGCTCTATAATAGTATTTAAGGGTCTGCCAATTAAAAAATGGGCAGGTGTTAACACATCATAGACATCAGTATCGGACGACAGAGGTACAAGCGGTCTTGAATTTAGAATTCCTTCTATTTGGGTAACGGCTGTTAGGAATTCTTCATAACTCAATCTGGAATTACCCAAAACTCTCTTAAAATGATACTTAAACGCTTTAACTCCACTTTCCCAGAGCCCACCAAAGTTAGGTGCTCTCGGTGGAAGAAAGTTCCACATAATTCCCTCAGTTGACATATAACTAGCAAGGCCATTGTCTGGTTTTAAAACTAAATTGCGTAACCTAGAAAGCTCCTTATTTGCTCTTATGAAATTTGTGGCATTGTCTGAAAATAGTTTTGAACATACGCCTCTACGAGCCACAAATCTCTTTAAACACGCTACAAAGGCCTCTGATGTTAAATCGGTGACAATTTCGAGATGAACGGCTTTCGTGACTAAGCATATAAAAATGCATACATATAATTTATGGTAAATTCCCTTCCTTTGATGTTTATACTTAACAAGGAATGGGCCACAAAAATCCACACCTGAGCAGTTAAATGGGAAGTCAGGTGTCACCCTTTCTTTTGGTAAGTCACCCATTAATTGTTCAACTCCAATGGGCTTAGCTCTAAAACACTTAATGCAATCGTGCACAACTTTTCTACAAGTAGCCTTACCCTGAACTGGCCAAAACTTTTGTCTCACATAATGAAGCAAAGCAGTAGGCCCTAAATGAAAATATCGTTTGTGATAGAATTCTAAAATGAGTTTAGTTAATTTATGACCTTTAGGCAGTATAATTGGGAATTTACTGTTGAAGCTTATATTAGCATGTTGTATTCTGCCGCTCACTTTTAGTACTCCCTCCTGGTCTAAAAAAGGATTTAAACATTTTATCTTACTTTTGCCAGGAACATTTGTTTTTAGGCGTAAACATTTAATTTCCTCTGAAAATTCTTTACTTTGAATCTCCTTAATTAAGAAAATTTCCCCATTGTTGATTTCTTACGTTGTCAAGTGTCCAAGTCTCCTGTTTGAACTCTTCAGGTTGTAGATAAATCTGAAAAGATAACTTATAACATGCAATATTTTAGTATAATTATTACTAATATTAAGTAACTCTTCAATAAAGGTGCTAACAGCAACAGTAAGAACAAGTAAGTCATTATTTTCTGATTGTTTAAGTTCACTAGTAAACTCGTCTCTTATGACAGACACAGGAATTTCACAATTAGGATACTCTCGATCAGTTAGAAAAGTAGGTCCCTCGAACCATAATTTATTCTTAACCAATTTCTCAGGATTCATCCCTCTTGAGATAAGATCTGCCGGATTGTTCTCAGAAGATACGTGTCGCCATTGCTGAACTTTTGTCAAGTTTTGGATTGTTGAGATACGATTCGCCACAAAAGTTTTTAGAAAGTAAGGCTCTTTTCGTAATCAGGAAAGAACAATCATCGAATCACTCCACAGGAAGATGTCAACCGTCTTTAGTTTCAATGCACTCCTCACTTTTGTCATCAATTTTGCTAAAAGAACAGCTGCACACAGTTCTAATCTCGGTATTGTAGTTTGCTTAAGGGGTGATACACGTGATTTACTACAAACCAGATTCACTTCGAAGGCACCTTTTTCTGATGTGGATTTGCAGTAGATGACACAACCATAAGCAGATTCGGAAGCATCTGCGAATCCGTGAAGTTCAATATGCACTGCATTTTCTATTAGTATGCATCTTTTAACACTGACCTTATTTATTGCTGGCAAGGACTTGATGAAGTTTTCCCATTCTTGCGCCTCCGTCTCAGGAAGCGGATCTCTCCAGTCCAACTTCAGACACCACAGTTTTTGCAGAAAGATTTTAGCTTTTGTTACCACAGGTCCCAAAAGTCCTAGGGGGTCAAATATACGTGCAATTGTTGAAAGCACTGATCTCTTTGTAGGCTGAGCTATGCCTTCCACCTGAATTTGAAAAGCGAATTGGTCGATGGTAGGTTTCCAAATAACACCCAATGCTTTAGATTCTTCTGATTCACCAAGGGAATATATTTTGTCGTTTGTTTGGCACAGTTCAGTAGCATTACTACACCACTTATGGAGTAACATACCTCCACTCTTCAAAATGCCTATTAACTGATTCTGGAGTTCTAATGCAGAACTTAACGACTCAGCTCCAGACAGAATATCGTCCATGTACATATCTTCTCTCAGTACAGGTGCTGCTAAAGGAAACTTATCTCCTTCGTCCTTTGACAGCTGTACAAGTGTCCTCATTGCTAAAAATGGTGCACTCACAGTACCATAGGTAACGGTGGTTAACTCAAAGTTTTTAACTGGCTTGTCAATGCCTTCTTTCCACAAAATTCTTTGCAACTTCCTCTGATCTGGATGGATAGAAATAGCTCGATACATCTTTTGTATGTCTGCGGTGAAAGCAAAAATATATTTTCTGAATCTCAGCATAATTGAGAATAAATCTTCTTGTATTACACCGCCATTATACTGTATAGAATTTAGAGAGTTTCCTTTGGTTGTCAAAGAAGAAGCGTTAAATACTACTCTCAAGGGAGTCGACTTACTCTTCTCTTCTCCCCTATATACTCCAATATGAGGAATGTAATATGATCCTTGTGTCTCCTCGCTTTCACTAATCTCAACCATGTGTCCTAACTGTTGATATTCTTTTAAAAAATCTGAATATAATTTTGAATATTCTGGATTCTTTGCTAAACGTTTCCATAAGGAATTTAATTTACTCATTGCAATTTCTTTAGAACTTCCTAAAGTGTCAGGATCCTCCTTTAACGGCATTTTAACAACGTACCTACCGGTTTTATCTCGCGTATAATTTTCTACAAAATGTTTCTCACAAATTAAAGATTCTTTGTTTTGGGGTTTAATAGTTTCAATATTCTCTAATTCCCAAAATTTTCTAAGAGTTTTATCTAAATTGTCTTCTTCCTTTACCAACCCACAATGAATCCTGGTTTCAGTCTCTGTTGGAATACTTCCAGACACTATAAAACCAAAAACTGTATCTTGAAAAATAAGATCAGGATTATTCATTCGAATTTGACTCGGTTTCAAAAATTCATAAAAAACTCCCGCTCCCAACAACATATCTACCCTTTCTGGAATATTAAATCCTTCATCTGCTAACTTTACATTAGGAATATCTTGCACTGAAATTTTAATTTTCCGAGAAGGTGTTAAATCAGCAGATATTTTTGGAATTACTAAAAAGTCTAAATTCTTTATAAAAGTTCCTTCTTTATTGCATATAGAAGCATTAATTTTATGCTTTATTGTGAAAGTAGCATCATTAATTCCTGAAACCGAAATGTTTGTTTTTTCTTTCTCTAACTGCAAATGCTCTACTAAATTACGTGTCAAAAAGTTTGACATACTGCCGCCATCTAGCAGACACTTTACTCTGTGTTTCCTTCCCTCGTTATCAATTAAAAAACATACGATGGTTGAAAGCAAAACTGTATTTTGTTTATTCGAATAGTTACTAATAAATGCCTTTTGAACGAACTCCTGCGCATTAACATTCAAGGTCGATGTGTCATCTCGTTTAGGAACGTTGCAGTCAGATACATTTGTTTTGTTTTTATTTTGTTCCGATGAAGAACATTCCTTCTCCTTTACGATATTTGCTTTGGGAAAATGAATAGTCTTGTGGTGTCGTTTTTGACAAAAACAAGAATATTTATATGGATAATTTGATACTGAATGCATATGTAAACAATTAAAGCATAGTTTGTTAGATTTCACAACCTGTACTCTTTCTTGTACCGGTAATTTTAAATACGATGGGCATTTTGCCAAACCGTGATGCTCATGGCACAAGATGCAGTTCTCTGTTTTAACATCTGACAAAAACACTTTAGCTACACTTTTTGAGCTGTTATATTTACGATTAATATGAGAACTCTCAGTAAGAGGTTTTCCTCGTGACGTGAAATATAAATCGATTTATTTACCTAACTCACTAGGTAAAAACCATGAATCACCTTGCCGCACTGAAATGTGAGAAGCCGTTTCGTTACCTAAAGATTGGTATAACTTGTCTGAAACTATCAGTTGTTTCAGGGTCTCGAAATCAGTTACCTTCCTTAATTTTAAATAATAATCCCAACTAGTTACTAGACGTGAAGCGAACTGTACATGAGTTTCATGTGATTGTTTAACCGTTTTCCTAAAATTTTCTAAACACTAATATGGTGTTGGTTGAAACTCTTTCAGAACTACTTCTTTTACTTTTTCATAATTCGCAATATCTTTATCATGTAAATAGGTTATTATATTCGAAGCTTTATCTCCTAACAAATTTAACAGAATTTCTGCCTTATAGTTCTCCGAGATATTTTTTGTAATAAACGCTCTTTCTAATGACGAAAAGAAAAAACCCCAATTTTCAGGACGTATAGGAATTTTCACAGTTAAAGTTCTGATAATTTTAATTAATTGATCTAGTGACTCTGATTTTGTTTCGATTTCGCTTACACCATCAAGTTTTGTTTCTGCTTTAAGCTTAGCCAACTCTAACTCATTCTTTGATCTTTCAAGTTTTATTTGTTCTAACTTGAAAAGTTTTTTCTCTTCTTGTTTCTTATTTTCTATAACAGAGTTTGCTATCTCTTTTACTAAATCTTGTTTAGTTTTAAAAATTTCACTATTCTCAATAATATCAGATAAATCTGCTATAGTCATTTTTTCATCAACATTTAGATTGATTTCTAAGGCAATAAGCCTTAAATCTTCTTTTTTAGCATTTTCTCACAGAATTAACAAGAGAGGAATCACCTCTCCAGTGATCCACTTTCGATGAATATCCTTATCTAAAATCAGCACTATTCGTTGAAAAGAACAAGCAGGGAATACTGGCAAACACAAACACTCCTGCGTTTTCGATGATTATTAATTTCACGCAACGTTTTCAAAACCGAAACACTACGCATTCACGCATAAAATCAATTCACAGTTCTCCGGCGACTACGACCAGATATGTTATGTCGATAGCTCAATGATCACCACACATTATAATATCTACGCTGGTTCGTTACTTTATTAATACACATATTTAAATTACAATTACTCCTCATTAACTCACAGCTGTAATCAGCCCGCACACACCGTCGATGGCAGTTCTCAAACTCGTCTGATCCAGACATTACAAATGCGCATGTGCAGATTACCTTACAGATGCGCAGGCGCGAACATTTGGTGTTTTATGTTTTTTTACATCTTTTAATTTTTAATATAGTTATTTTGAGTTTTTATGTATTTTTGCCTTGCTGCGAAGTGGTAACTCAATTAATTCAATGAGAAACATATTTCTAATGTAATTCGAGAAAATAAGTTTAAATGAAAGCCAGGACGTACAAGGAAGTCATGTGGTGTACACATCAGATTCTTTATCTTACGTGTTTCGAGAGATAATAAATAACAACTTTATATATCTAAAAATATATGTCTTTCTGAAAAATGTTGCTTGGGATATTAAGTCCGGTGTTTTTCCTCATTAAACTTCAGTTATTGAATGCTAAGCACTTCCATAAAAGTATTATCAATTTCAATACAGTTTAGCACTCATTTCGGTTTCCTTCACATTACAGTATAATCCTACATATTTCAATAATTTTCAGTTTTTATTATTAGAGAAATATTTTGATAGCGTAAGAAAATAAATTACGTACGATATTTTCAAACGTAAATAAAGTAAAGAGTTAAATCAAGAAAAACATGAAAAGACATTTTTGAAAAGAAGTATCTTATTTTCCTAAACGTTAAACCTTCACTGATTAATTTAAGGTATTATATCTATTTTTCCATACGTGAGGTAGGTAATAACAAAACTTTCATGCACAAAAGTGAATATTTTAAGATTTTAAAATTTTTGCTTATTTCCATTTCAATAATTTACTTTCTGCCCTTAAATCAACATATGCATTTACTAATAAATAAAGCAGAAAACATTACTCTTTCGTCCTTTTCATAGTCTTATAAATGTTTGTTTAAGACACATTTTAATATACAAGCCTTTTTTAAGAATTATTCAAAGAAGAAATTTATGAGAGGGAAAATGTAGCAGAAATATTCCTTTTTATTACGATAATTATTTTATCATCTTAAATGCAATCAGCACTTTCAGATGGAAGAAATCATATTTTATCTATATCTTATTCTGACTAACATCAAACGTAAATTAAGGTAATTCAGTGAAAACAACAATTTATTTAAACTATATATTTTAGACGAAGTAATGTAAAGAATGCATTTTGCAAAATTTTTATTAGTATGTAAATTGCCTACTGTGAAACTCATCTACGTAGAATTCCTCGGACAAATGAATTATTTTTATTCTCTTAAGTAAATAAAAGTGGTATCTTTCTGCAAAAAAAATCATAGGTTAATAAAATTAATAAATTTATTTATCATTAAAACACAGAGTGTTGGTTAAAGATCTAACTCTCGATCAATGCTCAGATTCATGCCCTCTAGGTGTATTTTAAGTTACTTCCAAGGGTAACAAAAGTTTGTAAATTTTCAATGGAAACCGCCATTAAACCACCTGGGGAAACTAGCGAGCGTTTCGTCGATATTTCGGACAAAATTTATAAAATACTCATGGTACAGGGCCATTTTCCGAGAGTTCCCACTGATGGTTTTAAAAGAATTTGGCAAAAGTACAGTTTGCAATATATACTTAGAATATACTTGGAACTACATAGATGTGAATTTGGAATAGTGATTCTAAAATTCAGGTATTCTATGAGAGCAACTTAAGTGCCTGTAATTTTGATCATTTTTCAGTCTTAGAACTTTATAAATTCTATTGACGCCAAAATGAAGAATCTGCATTTTTAGGCTAAATGGCAACTAATTTCGTTTTGGCATTTTGTGTTGTTCACTATAAATATCAGTTCACTTTTAAAGCTGTTGCCACCAAATATTACAGCCCTGTATTATACTTAAAGGATTTAAATAATGAAGAAGCTGCATAAATGTATGTATGTTTCTCGGATTGTGATAAACAACGGTATCTAGAGCCATCCAATTTTGAATAACGTAATCTTCCACCGAATATGGGCATCTGGAAGCCCAAATTTGAAATTTATTTTGTTATCGATCTTTGCAACATTTCTTAACGAATTCCGGGTTAAACTCAACGATTTCAAAGCGAGGAATGGCAAAACTGTACGGGAAAAAGCATTTTTATCTCTAGCGCGCGAGACTGTCTATCGGAAATTCTAAAGATATGTTCATTTTAAAATTATTTTGCGATATTGATGTAGAAATCAATTTTATAGTTTAAGTGCGAAGAACATGATATTTCATAAGTAAAGGTAACACACAAAACGTTAAAAAACGTCCTTTTAGGAGTAATGTAAAATCCGAAAGGCGTCAGAATTTTTTGCTATTGTTGTTTTCTGTTTTTACCAAGTTTGTCGTGCAATCTTGCAAAACACAGAAATCAGTAATATCTTGATTTTAACGAAGCATTTGTAAATAGATATGTCGACATTAGAGGAATCATAACTATATCCGGAATACTAATAAAAGCCTTTAATACAAATTTCATTTAGCAATTTATCTTAAGTACATTAAACTTAGTTTTACAGCTTTTACTTGTGCCTAAATTTAAAGTTATACACATTCTTAAATTAACCGTGTCATGAATATATTGCACACTTGACTGAACTCTACATTAATGGCTGATAAAGCGAAAAAGATTGCTATATCAAAAGCAAATTCAAGCTAAAATTAAATTTTTGTTTCGCCTATACATGCAACCAATAAGCTGTTTCTTCACACTTTATTTGTGCATGATCTTGGTCTTGGTTGATTATTATCCTATCATGGAAGAAGCCTTTGCACACTCCTTCTCATATAGCACCGCTACAGCCCTGCTTACAAGACTTTCAAATATATCTATTACTCATCTAAGGTTTCGGTTTTAACCGGTTGCATCTGTAAAGACTGTAGTTGTGATAATTTAGTTTATATTTTCACTAACATGTTTGCTTTTAATTTGCATCATTTCTATCCTTCTGACTTAGTTACGTACCTCCTTTCCTCCAGACGCCTATGTAGATTTTTTTAGATAAGCATAGGGGTATAAGTAAGCTTACTGGTGTAGGGTTCCTTGCTTTTATTCTGTTAAATTAAGTGCTAAGGAACCTAGTGAACTGCTAAACTAATAATCGCTCAAGTCCAAGAACAGAACCGTAAACTCAAGAAGGGTTAATTACCCCTTATTTGCTCAAAATGAGATTAACAGTTTACCCTATTTCTTTGGCGTACAACAAAGCCTCCACTTGGGCTTAAACTTAAAATGTAAGAAATGAGAACTAACTAACGAATAACTAAAGATATTTAGAAGTTGTTTTTTACTAGTTTTAAACTTAACAGTTTTAAACTAGTTGACCCGTAATATGAAACTTGCCAGCGAACTATCAAAAGGCAGTAATACGGCCGAGCGGAGTAATAGCTTAGAGAGACGTAGCCCAAAGGCAAACGCGAGCTACTCAGGAATCCTCGTTCTGTCTGTCGAAGTCAGTTGAACTTGACTTAAATATTATTCTCCTTTTCATTTGCGTTTAACGCGATTCTAAAAAGTCATTCTGGTAGGCAGTTGGAAGTTGAAGCTAGGTGAGACCGGAAAGATATATTAACTTAAAATTACTGTTATAAAATTAAAATGCACCTTACACTGGAATTGTGAAATTGTCTGATGACGGAAGCCTGACATAAAGCTGGATGCTATCTAAGGTAAGTCAGTCTAAATGCGACGGAGCTGGATGGAGCCGTGACAAAGGAGTAACTGATGATTATTGATGTTTAAATTTTGGCCAGTGTAGCTGATCCTGAAGAAGAGCTGTCTAAAACAGAAAGCTGCGGTTGAAAGCTTAGCATGTTAAAATTAGAATTGTGATTCGTGTTACAAACTGAAATGTGAACCGTTATCTGTATTTTTCCTTTCCTGTACGAAGTTAAAAGGAAGTATTGTAATCGCAAAAAATTTCGGGTACCATATTTCAACAGAAATATACATTTTGACCATTTCCGAACCGTTTCGGACGATTTTTTGAGTGATATCTATACGTAAGGAAAGAATAAGACACTTTTTTCAAAACGGATTGTAAAATGCAATTAAAATGAATTCAAAATGAATTTTTGTGACGTGTATACGTACATATGTATCTCGCATAACTCAAAAACCTATCAGAAGTAGAAAGTTGAAATTTTATGCATGGCACTGCTGTAACATCTAGCTGTGTCTCTCGCTTTTTTATGGCAATGGACATTGCTAAACGCATATACATATAACTCTCACCTAACCCTGCTTAAAAGTGCTTAAAAGGCCATTTATTTTCGGAATCGTTGGTCGTAATCATTTATTTTCAATTACGAAAATGTTTTAAATGATGAAATTGACCGGGATATTTAATTTCAAAATTTTCAATTTTTGATGTGATTTTTAACTTGCCTAGAGGAACTGGTAAACTAAGATGAAATAATTCGAAAAAACAAGTTTAATGAAGTTCAGCAAAAATACCTTAGTGTTTTAAATGACGAAAACTGGCAGTGTGATATTAAAAAAAAGCATTTTGTACAAATAATGAAATCTAATTTTTAATAAGATCTCCAAGTTCCTATATTTTTATTTGGGAAATTTTTATATTCGTTATCAAAAAACAAAAATACAAGAAATTTCACGGCTATAGGACAAAAATTGATCGGGTATTTAATTTCAAAATTTGTAGTTTTTGATGTCATTTTCAACTTGCCTTCAGGGATCGCTTTATTAAGGTAAAAAAAGGGGAGGAAATAAGTTTAAATAAAACGCACAAAAAGTGTATATAATTTCCGTACAAGGAAATCACGTAGTGTCCAAATCAGATTTTTTATGTTAATTCTCAAGTAGAAACTAATTAAAACCTTAAGTCGATTTCGTGTCTGCATAAACCTAGAAATATCACTTAACTATCACCATAACTGGCGTTAAGAAAAAAACTGACAGATAATAAATAGAAAGCATAGAGCTAACTGTAATGGTTACAATAACCCAAACAAACTCTCAAATCCAGCAGAAGCTGCCAATAGAAAAAAACAGAAACAGCAGAAGAAAACACAGCCTAGTTCCTCACCTTCGGCATTCTTATGACAGCTGAGCTTTTAAATTTTATGTCGAATTTCGGCTCCTTTTAATTCCTTGCATGTAACAACGTAATTCTTCTCATAAGAGTTGAGCATCAGTTGGTTAAAGGTAGTGTTTCCTTCACATAAATGTTTACTAACGTTACATAAACTCTGACGGGTACGAAAGGAAAAATCTCACAGTTTAAAATCCAGTGAAAAGCGAAGATCACTGCTTCTAACTCTACCTCAGATATAATTCAGTGAATGCATCACATATTCGACAAAAGGACAAATGATGTATCTCACAAAAATTTTTGAAAATCCCGTCCAAACTATCACTTATTCATGCTAAATGTATTTCTCTCGTGTAAACTCTGTTGAAGTCCATTCTTTGCTGATAAAATTTTAAATTCATTCCTTTCTTTCGATGAATATTTCATCTGTGTTAGAATCAAATAATAAAAAATTCAAATGATTCAGAGTCCCTAGTACTTTTTACTTTCAACATTGTCGGAATTCCAAAGAGGAAATATCCGAGAGCAAGTAAACGTAAATAATCATAAGCACCTCTTTCAACATTAGCTTATATATATACACACATACAGACGCATATATATATAAACAGATGTTTGAACCTCGCTCCATAGTTAATAATTTATCTATTAATAGTTTAAATTCGTTTGAAAAGTTTAAGATATATTAAGAGGTATGGATGTAAATATTTTGAAGTGTCTTTATAAAACTGCTTATGCAATACATTTTTGAAAGAAATCAACAGTAGAATTATATATTAAAACTTACTTATCTGAATACATACTTCTGGAAGTGCTTTTGAAGTATTTTAAAACAAACATTACATATACGCAGCACTGTATTTTAAAGGGTTTTCGTTGTTCAAGGAACTTAGAGTACTTCGTTTGGAGGAGACTTTATTAATAGATTTCATTAAGAGTTTTATTGCATCTTACTCTGAAGTTATATTTCTACCGGTTCAAAGTTTATGGACCTAAAACATAAACTTTAGTTGTATTAAATTGCAAATGGAAATTTCTTTCTATCACGTCATGTCTCTAAAATATAAGCTCTTCGTATGCAGAAACTTATAAAAAAATTCCAAGTTTAAAGATATGTATCGTCATATAATACTATTACGGATTTCGAATCGAATCTTTTAATGATAAATACAGCTTGTAGCAGAAAGTTGCTTTTTCTGTAAGACATGTTGTTGTGCCCGTAGGCGATGGTATATAGTAAATTAGAGGCGATACCACCGCGCCGCAGAGGCGAAGCTGTGGTATGTACGTTTAAGTACAGAGTTGGAAGTTCAGTGATTTCTTCGATGTACTGTTGGAGCTGGGAGGTAACGAGAGGAGGAGAGATGGTTGCGATTCGCTGGAGCCAGTCTCATGGGAGGTCACCCTTCCAAATACTGACCCCGTGGAAGCTGCTTGAGTTGTAAGTTCAAGCAAATTCGAAGTTTTGAGGAGGTTCATCGGTCTTCGGCTAGTATTTAGTCTTCAAGTTCGGCAATTTCCATCAGATACTGTATTGAAATCCGATCATGATTTTTTCAGTGAAGGTTTCAGAATTTCTTAGTTTTGTACGAGTGGCATTAACTTCTGGAGGTGGGTGAATATTCCTGCATTTTGAGAAAGTGCCTGGAACGTTTGGAAAACATTACTATGTTCGGTCTTGTTCTGCAATACCTTGCTATAGCTGAATCTTTTTGTAGTATACGTGACATTAGGCTGTGATAATTTCAGGGGTGGGAAATTTTCTGCAGTAGTTGTCGGGGTTTTGGCTTGCTTCTGGGTAGTCGGAGTAGAGTACGTCATCTTATTTTTCCTATTAATTCCCGCAATTCTTTTCTGATATTCTATGCGGCCGGTAATAGAGCTAACATAGTGCGCAAAATACGCATTTTGGGGCTTCTTCTTTGGTTAGATTGCATTCATTTGTCCTATGGTAAAATCCGCATTTACAGCATCTGGCCGCATGATAGCATCTGTGTTGCGTGTGCCCATATCGCTGGCATTTATAGAACTGGAAAGGGCGTTTTCCTGCTGGTCTGTATTTTTCTACTTTAACGTTAAAACGAAAGATATTTTTGATGTTAAAGATTGCGTTTCCTTCAGCTGAATTATCAAGTTCTATGAAATATAGGGGTAATTTTTCCAAACTTTCTTCTGTCTCTTTCGTGAATTGTTTTACTTTCCAGACTAAGAATTTTCTTTCAGTAAGATTTTGGAATATTGCTTCTTCGGGTATTATTTCTGGAATATTTTTTAGTATGGCTTTTTTAGTAGTTCTTTCCTGATCAAACAAATATGAGTAATAGCTTCTTTTAATTTGGTCCAGCGTAAGAGTTATTTTTCAGTAATCTTCAGCATTTTTTAGGTATATAGAGTCTCTTCTTAGTTGTGATTCGCATTCTGCTGTGCAGATGGTTCGAAGTTTACTATCTCATTCTAGCCAGTTAAAGTTTTCTTCAGTTACTACAATCGGCGGGATTCTATTTTCTTCCTTTGTGGGATTAATTGCTGTGCGAGTTTCTACGGAACTTCTGAGGGTAAATTACCATATCTGTTGTGTTGCGGGATTTCTGGTTTTGGGGAATCTTCTTTAATTTTTCCTGTTTTGCTTGGGATAGACTATTCTGAATTGCTATCTTCTATTTCTGAATTCTTATTGGATTCGGCTATTTCTTGCATTAAGTTAGGAAAAATTTTCTTAAGTTTTTCTTCTCTTTCTATTTTTCGGGTCAGATCGTTTTCGTTATCTTGGGTTCTTTCAGTCGTTTTGGTTTTCCGTATTTTTCGTTTACTTTTATAATGCCTATATTTTCAATCTCTTCATTAAGGATTTTCTCATATTTCGGATCATCTAGTTCATATTCCTTTCCATAACGTTCCTGGGTTACGGATTTCGTATTTATTTAGCTATTTATTTAGGATTGTAATTAAAATTGTTTTATTTTCCTGTTCAACGCAGACGAATTTGAAGAGTCGGAAAAGTTAAAATACAACATTTAATATTTAATAAATAAATATCACATAACTGCTGTTGCCATCCAGATATTAATCTCGCGAATAATTAAGAACCTTATAAAAGGAGAATTAGAACACCTCAGCTCAGTTGTTTAATTGTTTTATGCGAACTGTTGTTTACTTAGCGCTGTTATTGATTGTAGCGAATTCGCTGTTAGATAGAATTAGTTTCTCTGTTTTGAATTGAGTTCTGTTTAACGTTTAAAATCGTGATATTGTAGGAGTATCTCTCAGGCAATATTTCCGCATTTTGTTTTATTTCTTGTGAAAAGAATAAATTTTATTTATTTTTTAACCACTTGGGCATTCAATCCATAACCAACCCGTACGCACGCAATAATAAGTATTTTCAATTCTGTTTCGAACTGATGAAAAAGTTCAAGATGTTCATCATCTTAATTAATTTCCAAAGAATAAACAACAGTATTCTGCTTTCAGGAGAAAACGCTTTTATTCAAGAAAAATTATTCTCCCACTTTGATTAAAATTGTCGTAAAAATAAGGTTCCTGAGCAATTACGTGCATTTTAGACGGCGCGTCACGTTCTGTTACACATTTAGGGTAAGACAAACGAGCCTTCTTCGCAGAATATGACTATTCTCAAAGACAGGTGCATTGTTTTATTTATAAAATTGCTTTAATAATTGCTGTGCAATATCAATGGCAAATAAACTTTGAACTTTTAATATTACTTCGTTTTCAACCGGGCGTTATCCTTTTTCTATCTTTCTGAGTTCTTAAAAAGTATCGCCTTATAAATTTAGGTTTTTAACTGTTTGCAAAGATGAATAAAGAAATATTCATCAGAAGAAACATAAAATCTGCAATTTATATAAAATGCAGTTAAGTAAACAATTCACAATCTAAGAGGTAGTTAGAAATCGGAATGAAACTATAAGGAACACATCTCTTTAAGGGGTCAACGTCACTTAACCGACAGCAGCTAGCTGACATGGACATTTAACCAACAGGAAATTCTGCCAACAGAGACATTTAGCCGAGAACATATTCAACCGACAGAGCATTCAGCAGCAGAACACTTAGCTGACAGGAGTATATTTCAGGCAGGTCATTTAACCGGCAAGACATTTTAGTCTACAGCACGTTAATTGACAACACGTGCATATAGGCAAAAAAATGCGACAATGTCTGAGTAAAATTTATCCATATTTGTCTAAAAAAATAGCTTTTTCAAGGGTCCCCAACAAAAATGTTTATGGATATGTATCACATTCATACAAATAAATTGCTTCGTGTTAAAAAAGACATGATAATAAAAAAAATTCTCTTGGTGGTCGCCGGAGTAAACCTAGGTTGAAGAAGAGAGTTCGGTCACTGAGAAAATCCCATCAGGTGAGATCCATTTCGGAAGAAATTAGAATTCATAGAAGGATCTGCTATAAGAGGGAATTAGAAATGTATAAAAAATTAATTAAGAAATCAAAATATGAAAGTAAATTAAACTACTTTTTGTAAAGTAATTGTTATTATAATGGATATTTTTAAACACGCAACTCAAACGGTAAAAAAAGGAACAGTGTTAATAAGGCCTGATGGTAATCGACAAGAAAATATAAAGGATGTGAAAAGGAAAATTTTAGATGAGATCTTGGGAACTAGTATTCCTATACAGAATAATATTGATTTCATCTTAGAAAAAATAAATGTATGTAATGCCGATGATAAAGAATTCATGCTGGAGGAGATTCTGACGGTTATTACACAGCTTCGTACAAGAAGCTCCCCTGGTTTGGACGGTATAGACGCGGGCACAGTAAAAATGTTGTTTGAGTTTTATTCTAGCTTTTTCGACCATTTATACAATAAGTGTTTGTTATATAGCTCTTTCCTGAGGTTTGGAAGATCTCAAAGCTAGTTCTCATACCTAAAAGTAATGATAGAATGAGGCCAATATGTCTTTTAAAGGTGATTGGAAAAGTGCTGGACGAATTGATTGTAAATCGCTTACAATATTATATAAAAAAAGAAGAAATTTATGTCTTCTAAGGAATATGGTTTTTGTGCCGCGCAGAGCATAGAGGATGTATTATATTACGTTATTCATTTTATAAGAGATAATAAAAAGATAGATCATGTAGTGGCCGTCTATTTTGATGTGACTGAAGCATTTGACTGTATTCGTTGGCCGTCGCTCCTTGTCAAGTTACTTGAATTGAAGATACCAAGGAATATTTTTAACATTATTATAGATTATTTTAATAAAAGGAAGCTTGTGTACGAGAAGGAAGATGGTCAATCTATAATCATTGATTCTAGCAAGGGTTGTCCTCAGGGGTCTTCTAGTGCTCCTCTGTACTGGAACCTCATTGCAAATGATTTATTGAAAAGACATTTTCCTGAAAATATATGTTTGGTAGCCTATGCTGATAACCTTTTGGTGCTTTTAAATGGTAAATCTTTGGAAATAATCGAAAGTTATTTTAATGGATTGGTTCTGGAATTAGAGAATTGGGGAGAAAAAGAAGGATTAAAGTTTAATATTCAAAAGACAAATGTGTTCTTTCCCCGCGCAGGAAAGCAGATACGAGAACCAGGATTGAAATATAAGAATCAGAGAAGTTTATTAAATATTTTGGTGTGATTGTGGACGATAAATTAAACTTTATTTCACATTTTAATATGGTTCATAAAAAATCAGAATATATTTTAAATTATTACCGAAGGAATTTCCCCAGTGAAATTCTGTTCATGAAAAATGGCATAATAAGGTCAATCTACGAGACTATTGTGATTCTTCGAATTATGTATGGTATAAGGCGCAAGGGGTGGAGGAGCTGGTTAGACTTCGTATGAAACGGGACACAATACAGAGAGCTTGGTTACTAATGCTTACGTGAGGTTTCAGAACGACCTCTACTAAGGTTGCTTATATCCTGTCCGTTATTCACCTTCTCTTTCAATCTATCTTAGAAACCAATCACATATCTGTTGATACTATTTTTCCTTTTTCGGCTTTTTTTTTTTACTTCCTTTTACTCCAATCGATTGTTTCCCATTAGTGCCTTATATATATATTATCCGACGAATAGTAATTCAATAAACCGCACAATTTCGATACTCCCTTTTACTTTTTATTTTGTATTTTTATACACGCCCTGTTTGTGAAATATTTCCTATTAAAAATTAAAAGAAATCATAATGTTCTCAAAATGATGGTTAATATTTTGAAATAAAATTTTCGGGTGGTTAAAAAAAATTCTTACTGTAAAATTTATAAAAGTAATAAGAATCATAAACATAATATTTGACTTTATATTAAAATCAAATATAAAGTTCTTTCAACTTAAACGTTTAAACTTGAGAACATTTTTAAGATGCAAAATGAATTAAATATAATCTAGCAGCAGCTTTAACTGCGACAACGAAAACATCTGCATGCATGATACATCAATTCGTAATGAATCTGATTTTTTTACAAGAATTATAGGCTCTATTACAGTATTCATAAAACTAATGATGAAGAGTCTGAAACTCAAAATCAAATACATCAAACTCACAATTTAGAACAGAATTTGACATTTAATAATCCTCGGTAAGCTTTCTGAGAACGCAATTTTTGCAAGATATTTGAAACTTGGTCTCTGAAAGCAATAAATAAATAAACTGCAAAAGGATTAGTGATCGATTTTTTTTTAAGTCGGAAGAATTCAGTTTGAGCTCGCAGTGTGAAACAGAAGAAATTAATTTTAAGAACAGAACTAGCGTCATCTAGTGGAAAGAATTAGCACTAGTTCCTGAATCGATACAGCTTGTACAACTGGCCTACACTATGTAATTTGTTCACTAAGTTTAATTTTCTCTGTTCCAAGTATGAATATTTTATTTTTTAGGAATTGATTGTTTATTTTTTATGCAGGAAATCACATGCGTTTGAGGTAAGGCGTTACGCATTTTAGGTTGCGCTTACCCTTGTTAAGATTGAAAGAAATATATAGAGAAAATTTGAAAATTCCTAATTTAAACGATAGAGTTGAATAGAAAAATCACTACTAGAAATGGAATTAAAGCGATCAAATCTGTTTTATATTTGCTTAAAAATTGATGAACGTGTATTCATGTCTATAAACATTTTAATAACAAAACTCTCATGTCATAAGTTGTATGCAATAAAAACAGAGGCAAACAAACTCTGAGCTGTTTATGAATATTTATCTCCTCGAGTTGACTTTCAAACTAAAGCTATTTAAAAGGCATTGCGAAAAAATTAGCATTGCCATATTTTTAAATGCAAATTAATTACACTTTAACGTTGCCAAATATTAGAACTGGAAACAAGGAAAAGACTCAATTTACGTTATTTGTGCTGCACCAATCTTTATAATATTTTAATTAACTGCAGTGATCTCAGTCTTTGTTTCGATAACTGTAGATCAGCTATTCTCAACCGGTGGTACGCAAGAGAAAAATAGGTGGTACGCAAAGAGACAAAGTATTTTTAAGTTAGTCAGTCAGTCGGTACCATTATTGCCGGGATGCCTCCATACTAAAGGAAGCTTATCCGAACTTTTAGATTCAAAAATTAAATACCCTAACATACTGTTTTAATTTTTTTCTCTAACGCTCCTAAAGTTATGTGATCTGAGCTTTGTTCAAGGTCAATAGCCCGCTCATAGACTTGCAAATAGCAAAATAATCCTTTTTTATTTTCAAAATATTCTTTTGGCCATTTCAAAATTTGTCATAAATAATGTTTTTAATAGGAGTAATATAAATGGGTGTTTTATTTAATAGGGATTAAAAATAATTTCCTCTAAAAAGGTAATAGTATTTTATTAATTTTTTTAGACTTGATCGAATTATTAGCATGTCTACTATTTATTCCTTAATATTTCCGGACTCACATTGCTCTATTTTCAATTAGAATCGTTTTTACGTCACTTTGTTGTCCCTAACAGCAGGTATTTTGTCTTCTTGTTGCTTTGTATTCCTTGCTTTTCCACGCAATTTGAGAATATCGTGGTTTTGCTTTTGAATACCTCGTAATGTACTGTGCGTTTAAATATTTGTGAAAAAATAATAAAACAAACCTAGATTTTCAAAATGGAAGAATGTCTAGGATTGCCTAGCGGAAAAGTGATGATTCATAGATGATGCATCCAGGACAAACTACTAGTACAAAGAATATGGAAAAGAAAAAAAATTGTTTGCAGAAAATATAATGAAAGTTCCTTATCATTTGGGTTTATTTGAAATGGAGATGAAATGGACGCGCAAACTCAATGTGATGTTTGAGGTGAACTGTTATCCAATCAAAGTATGAAACCATCGTTTCTTAAAAGGGTTCTTGATCTAGCTAATTTAAAGCATAAACCTGAAGATTATTTTAAGGGGAAGTTGTCCATAAGCCTTGTATGCTAAACTTTACTGTCGGTTAAACTTGCCAGCAAA